>NDFF03000108.1:0-149725 GCA_002150815.3 Grammothele lineata | reverse complement strand
TGGAGTGAGCGCACGGACACGACTCGGCCTCGGGTCCTATGAGCGCGCGGTCGACTGGCTCCGTTCTCTCGCGCCGGCGATTTTGAAAACTCCCTTGAAACGACAATGTTACTGCTAGACGCGCATCATTCAACCTGTAGTAGGGCTCATCAGGGTTACTCGGTGGGTATGCTGAGAACACCAGACGTATGCGAGGGACAGGGACTGTCAGTACTGGCGAAGAGTCACGCCCGGCCTGCTAGAGTAGAGTAACAGGCAACGGGTGTCGCTGAGCATCAGAGTCATACGAAAAAGCATGCTGAGTGCGCACCCGCATGATCTGTCCGCACCGGAAAATGCGCGATCTTGTGTGTTGAGTAGACGCGACGGGACGGGGAATATTGGGGGTATAAATGTAATAGGGGAGGGCGTACCGCGAGACCAAACATGCTACTGGGACTACATGTAGATGACAATTGCGTACTCGAGCATCCGGAGTGACATCGTTACGAGGAGTCCATGATTGAGCCCGCCGCGGGGATGCCTGGTAGCCGGGGGTCCATCGCCGTTCCTGGACTATGTAAAGGGCCGTGTCTCAACGAAATGACGTACAAGTACATGCCATCTTCCGTGACCATCAACGAGGTCGAAGAACTATGTTGATGTGCTCACCGCGATTCCAGGACGAAGGGGAGTCTACATAGACTACTACTCGTGTGACCGCGCGGGAGGCGGCCTCGAGGGGATCAGAGTCGTCGCTCGAAGATGATGGCTGTCAATACGCAGAAATGAAGGGTGTTACCCTTGGAGGAGAGTTGGAACACGGGAGGGCTGGTCCAAGTCACTCGTATTCCCTGGGAGGCCAATGCGCGATTTCTCTAAGTCCAACTCACGTGATTGCCTTATTTGGGACCCCCGCCAAATCGACGCCCAGTTGGACCAGCCGTTTGGGTAAACTCCTGGAGTGGCACGACGGAGTTTGAACCGAACGGCTGGTATCGAGCCTAGCAGTCTGCTAGTGAAGCTTTGAAGCTCGCTGCCGACGGGGCCTGTTCTCACGTATGTTGCCCCGCCGACCTCGCGTCCTGCTGAGGCGTTTCGAACTTAAGAGCTCACGTACTGGTGAGCTCAGCGACGTCAATCAAGGTTGAATCAATCCACCACCGAGCGACTAGATATGCAGCATTATGACGCGTCTCCACAGGGCTCGGAAGGACTCATTTGTACCCTCGGAGTCGGACGAAAAGATCTCTCGTATCTCTTTCTCCACAGGCGACCATGCCCGAAGAGGACGGATGAGGAGGACAAGACCGACAAATGCGGGCTGCGCCCACAGGACGCTCCAGGCACGGCGACGGAACGAACGACCGAGCGCGCATCAACATCCGCGAAGGAGGCCAGCGGGCCGTGCAATAAGACCATACAAGGCAGCTTCCCTTGGCACATGCCGTGAGATCAATGTCGGCAGCCCCGCGCACGACACAGCGCTCACACGTCCCGCACTGCTCCTCCTCCTCCACACCCTCGACGCTCTGATTCCCGTTGACGATCCCCCGCCGTCCCCCAAGCGCGCTCTCGCGGCCCGCGTTCTTATACTCCATGCTCGCGTCGCGCCTACGCGAGGGCTATCCTCCCCCTCCATCCTCCTCCCAATCCCGGCCTCTCATCTCATCCACCGCCGGTCCCCAGCACTCCCGATGGCGACAGACTTCCCGTTAGCGCAAGCAGAGGTGCGTCGCCATCTATCCAAGCAAGGGTCGTGCTAACAAGTACTGCCCGGACAGCTCATTGCTCTGTTCATCGAATCGCTCGTGTTCGGCACATTCACCGTCCTCTGCGCGCTCTCCATCTGGATCCTCTTCTCGCGCGAGCGCAAGCAGCGTCGCTCCCGCCTCAACCGCATGCTCATCGCCACCTCCGCCGTCATGTGGCTTCTCTCCGCCGTGGTGAGTCTTCTGTGCCGCACTGCCGTCTCCCGCCTCAAACTGTGCCGCGGGCTCACCTCCCGTGCCCCATTGCTTCCGGTCCCGGTCCCGCGGCAAACCCAACGCGATCCCGCACCTCGCAGCACCTCTGCCTCGACGTCGAGCGCGCCGTCGAGGCCTTCATCTTCAACGACACGTCCCTCGACGGCCCGAACGCGTTCTACTCGCGCCTCTCCAGCCCGACGTTCGTCGCCAAGAACGCGATCTACATCTCCAACACCCTCGTCGGCGACGCCTTCATGGCCTTCCGCCTCTACGTCATCTGGAACCGCGTCTGGTGGATCGCCGTGCCCCCCGCGGTCCTCATCCTCGCTACCGCAGGTGCGTCCCCGTCGCCTCTGCACGCGTTTTACGTGTGGTTCGTGCCTTGTTGGCTGCTGTATGTGGCTGACGCGTGTGTGGGGGGTTGCAGTGACGGGGTACGGTGCGATTGTGGAGATGGCGCTCAGCAAGGGCTCGACGACCATCTTTGCGAACAACATCCGGCCGTGGCTGCGCGCGTTCTTCGCGCTGTCGCTCTCTACCAATCTTCTCGCGACAGGTGCGTATCTCTCTCATTTCATTTTCCGTTCTTCCCGGCAGACGCGCGTGCGCCCGACAATACCCTCCCCCTTCCATACTACCCATGTTCACATGCTAACCTACACCCCTCTATCGCGCACGCACAGGACTCATCGCGGGCAAGATCATGTGGGCCAACCGGCAGCTACGCAAAGAAAGCCCGGCCGCGGCCGCGGCGTCGCGCTGGGAGGTCGTCGAGACCGTCGTGCAGTCCGCCGCGATCTACTCGGCGGTGATCGCGAGCCTGCTCGGGACGTACCTCGCGGGCTCGAACGGGCAGTATATCGCGCTTGACGCGCTGCAGCCGTTGATTGTGAGTGTTTTTGTGTTCTCGGTGGTATTGGGTGGGTGGTTGGGTGGCTTGTTGGGCTGGGGGATAAGGGATGCAGGGTCTCGTTGGAAATGCGGACACGCTCTAATCACCGAGTACGACGTGCACACGCCTTCTCTTCGCAGAGTCGTTGCCTGCCCCTCCCTTTTTTGCGGTGCCCAGAAAAGGTGCGGGCCTCACGACCGACCCCTAGTTGCATAGCGTGGGTTTACGGGGAGCGCGTCCCCAGCACTGGCAGGAGGAGATGCATTACGCACGCATGCTTGCCGCTTGTTCCCTTGCTTTACTCTCGTCTTTAGCGCATTCTTGACTGCTCTTTGCATAGTTCGCACGCTGACACTCTTCTTCTCATCCACAGGGCGTCGTCTTCACGATCATCATCACCCGCCTCGGGCTCGGGTACACCCTCACGGACCTCACCGCGCGCGTCACCACCTTCCAAGCCGGGCGCTCGCGCGGGCCCGTGGGGTCGCGCCCGCACCACCTCCTCCCGCACTCTGCCTCCCATACCCACTCTCACCCCCCATCACAATCGCTTGGGCAGGGCCAGTCCCAGTCGCACGTGCGCATACCCTCCAACGAGTTCGAGCTCGAGCTCGGGTACGACTACGCGCGTGCGGGCTCGGACGATAAGCGCGCACGAGCGGGCGCGGGGACGTCGAGCGGGAGCGTGAGGAAGGATGGCTCGTTCGCGCGTGTGGAGAGCGCGAGCGCGGAGAGCGTCTGAGCCTTGAGATCGTCCTTGTGCGTGCGTGCGTGCGTGCGTGCGTGCGTGTGGAGGGTGACGCGCGTTGTATGAGTATGGTTGCTGTACTGACTTACGGGTACCGGGAGGAGCAGCCCCGAGACCCGGAGATCCCGAGACCCCCGGGGGCATGGGTCGTGGATCATGACATTGACCCCACTCAGGCTGCGCCGCCGTATGCATGTGGCTGACAGCACGCAGCACTACGTAGTACTTATGTTATGATACGATACGATACGACAGGGGGAAGATTTAGGTGTACGATACGTTACGTTGGATAGATAGAGTTGGACTGCGTGCGGTCGGTTAATCTGCCACCGGGAGTGCCGGTGGCTGGCGGTGGCGGATGGATAGATGGACGCCGCTGTGGGAGGAGGGAGGATGGGAGGAAGGGGAGGGATACCTGCATATCTTACTTACATACCCCTCACGTTTAGTGACACGCACGAACTTACCACTACTTCTCTTGCAATACCCCGGAATCTTCGCGTACTGTTGCAGACGTGCGTGCTGCCCGCGCAACTCGCGTCTCGCATGCGATACTGTGAAGTCGTTCAATAGATCAACCAGTGTTGTCAACATTGTTATTGATTTTCACTTTCGGACTTTGAACTATGATCATCGGCACCTCAACTGCGCTATCGGCTTGCTCGGCCGAGCTCATTCCTTGCGAACCACACTTCTTGCCGGCTGCTTCCATCTCCTAACTATGGATACGAGCTGCATCTTCGAAGGCCGGTGCTTCGTTCAGATGGTAACCTAGAAGTCGCGGGATGTCCAGTTCTGAGACCGCAAGTGCACAGAAAGGCCCCTATATGCGCACGTAGGTTCGTTTTTTTGCTGATGAAGCTTAAAGAACTGACTTTGATCGTCGATGGACGCTTTGCAGTCGTCTCGCCTAAGACAGTAGCTCAGCTCACGACGTTGATAACACAAGCGCCAACTTCTCAACAGTGTCTTGACCGCGACAGCAGCTTGAAACAGGTGGCATGGCTCAGCTCTTGGTGTTGCGACGGCGGCGCGATATGGTTGACCAACGCAACCTCCTCGAAGGCTCCTATATGCGCACGAAGGTACCTGTTTACGATCAACCTACCACAGCTTAATCGCTGACTTTGATGATAATCCTCAGTGAAGGTTTTAATGGCACCTCACCTGGGGCAGCAACTCACCCTTACGCCGATGCATGGCCGGGTGCAGTGCCTGCTCATATGGACCTCGAGGACAGGACAACCGACGCGGGCCTCCCCAGGAATACAGCATTATCCTCGCCCCCTACTTAGCTGCGTCCGGAAGGCCTTATACACAGCATGTAGTAGCGACCACCGGCGCGCAAATCCTCCCACCCTCACCTCATGTGGCAACTCCGTCCCCTCGCCGTTCCACTTCTATCATTCGTCCTCTGTCAGTGGGCGTTCCCCGCCCTCGCTGCCCCAAAGAATCGGACGATCGACGACGAGTACGGGGACATCGTCACCGGCGCGAAACCTACCTACTCCGGGGGCGGCTGGAGCCAGGGCGACGAATGCTTCTTATGCGGGTCCTTCTCCGTCGTTGACTCTTCCCAGGTCTACCAGGGAACGTGGCACGACGCGACTCACGACGGAGGGGGCGTGCCCCAAACGGTCACCGTCACTTTCACAGGCACGGCCGTGTGGGTGTACAACATCGTCATCGACAGCGACACCTCCGACATGCTTTTCGGGTTTCCCAGCGCGACGGACCTCGCGTTCGTGCTCGACGGCCAGGCGGCCGGCACGTACGCGCACGCGGAAGGCGATCTTTGGGGCTCGGTGCTGTATGACGTGCAGGTGTACGCGAACACGTCGCTCGAGAACAAGCAACATACATTGGTGATGAGCGCTGGGGGGAACTCGAGCTCGCTCGTGCTGTTCGACTACGTCGTCTACACGGTGGACGAGGACGATATTGCGAACGTTTCCTCGTCAAGTTCATCTCCTGCTGCGTCGAGCCACTCAGACACAACCTCTCATTCACTCTCGCAAACGTCTACCACATTCACTACTTCCGCCTCCATACTATCCCAGACATCCCATATCACATCCTCAGTTTCAAGCCAAAGCACCGCTCCGGTTCCAACAACTTCATCTTCGTCTTCAACCAACGCTGTCGCCAGCGCTCCGTCGGCGTCGCCTTCCTCAGCAGCCGATTCCACGACTTCTGCCCTCTCTGGAGGCGCAATCGCAGGCATCGTCATCGTCTGTCTCATCGCCGCCGTCATCCTCGTCACCCTCGCTTTCCATTTCGGCAAGCGCATCCTCCGCGCCCGCCGTGAACACCAGTCAATCCGAGGTGTCCCCCTCCCCGATTCCCCGACCCCATCCCCGTCCCCGTACCAGACCTCGCCGTACTCTGCCTCCAGCTACACCTTCCGCACCAAACGCGCGCCCCAGATGTTCGGACATGTCCCGACACTTCCCCCGCTCTCCAGCGAGCCTTCCTCCCGGCAAGTACTGCCCATGCCGAGCTCTCCCCCTCGTTCCCCGCTCGCTTCGGTATTCCGCACAAGCTCATCGCGCCGAGCGTCCGCCCCTGCCTCGACCGCACGCGCCACGGCCGGTCATGGGAACCGCGGCGACCTCGGCACGGGCGCAGGCGCGGGCGTTGGCGCAGGCGTTGGCGCGAGCATGGCAGAGATGAGCGGACGCGGCGGGCGCACCGTCGCACCCGCGCCGTTCCTCGCACGCTCCCCCGCGAAGCCGGACGCGGCCGCCGTCGCGGTGCGCGAGGCGGAGATGTGGCGCGAGGTCGCGCGGAACCGGAGGCGGGCGGGGAGCGCGGCGGCGCAGACCCAGCCTCAGCCACAGCCGCCTCAGCCGCAACCGCAACCGCAGGGCCCGAGGTTGGAGAGGGAGGGGAGGGGTACGTCGGGATCGCGTTGGGGCAGGAATCAGGAGCGGTCGAGGAGCAGGAGTAGGGAAGTTTCGTGGGGCGGACAGAGAGATGGGCGGGCGGTGGGGAGGGGGGAGTCGTGGAATGGTGCTGTCGCGATGTAGGCTTGGAGGCTCTTGAGCGGCGTGTGTGTCCTGGTTTACTCTCGTAACCTAAGTATTCGTGCTGATTCGCGGTTCTAATTGTACACTATCATCTCATAGACGGGTGGCTTCGAATTCACGATACGGGAGTTGGACTGGGGATCCCAATTAATGGAGGCGTGCCGATGATCATGTAACCGCGAGCACTTTACTGTACCTTCATCCCGATTCCCGACCGGATTCGAACTACAATGTTTCAGTCGCTCACGACGCCGAATTGTCATCGCGTGGGCGAAGATGGTTGGGAGAAGGGGTTCAGTGACATTCGGCGGTCCCGCCGTTGCCATTGGACTCGACGCAACCCGCCAACGGCCCGCGATCGCGCGCAGGAAGGTGCGGGCAGGACGCCGCCCGAACCCGAGCTGCCCGCCTACATGACACACGACTTACCTTCGGGTGATGGGTTTGATTGTCCCGGCGGCATGCATAAAGCTTCTCTTCGGGTGAAGCTAGTACCATCGCGCCGTTGTAGGTAGCATCTGGTCCTAAACCACTCAGAAAGAAGATATAGGAAGCGAGGACGAAATCGCCTCGTTTTGGAATGCAGCACCCGCCATGCATTTGCAGAAAATAAGTTTTTCGCCAATCTAACATGGCGAGCCCCCGGATTCGGGCGGTGGCCAAGTAGTAACGAGCTCAAGTATCTTGAATCCGATCGGCGAGAAGTTCAGTATGGCGATCCGGCGGGCAGCGGAGGCACATACAGCATGCTGATTGTGACTCTCGCCAGTCGCGACAACACTTCGGTCGGCCTCCTCCATCTCGCGCGGGGCGGGCTCGGTCGGTGAGGCTCGCGTAAGGGGTTGTTGTCGGGCGGACACTGCGCCGTGGCGGACTTGTATCGATGTGCAAAAGCTACTGCGTTCGCGGGGGGCGCGTCGTCAAGCGCATCTGTATAAAATGCCAGGGGCGGGAGGTACAAGGAACAGAAAGCTTCTTCGACATAACCTGTCTCCGACGTCAGCTGCATCTACTACTTATAGAACGCTATGTCTTCCTCTACAGAACCTAGAGTTTGGTTCAGTACGTCTCTCACCCGAGTCTCTCAAACCGAAACTCACCACCATTCCTCTCTTACTCGACAGTCACCGGCGCGTCGTCGGGCTTTGGACTCGAGATGACGCGCCACGCGCTCTCCCGCGGCGACAAAGTCGTCGCCACGCTCCGGCAGCCTGAGGCCCTCGCCTCCTTCGCGACCCAGTACTCCCCTACGCAGCTCCTCGTCCTGCAGCTCGACGTGACGCGCCCCGCGTCGGAGGTGCGCGCGGCGTTCGGCGCGGCGCTGGCAGCGTTCGGGCGCGTCGACGTCGTGTTCAGCAATGCGGGGCGCGTCGTCGCGGGGGAGGCGGAGGGCGTGGACGAGGACGCCGCGCGGGGGATGTTTGAGGCTAACTTCTGGGGCGCGGCGAGGGTGGCGCTCGAGGCGGTCCGCGTCTTCCGCGAGGAGAACAGGCCGAGGGGAGGGAGGTTGATTGTGAATAGCGCGGGGGCGGGGATTATTGGGTACCCATTGCTGGGGTGGTATTGCGCGTCGAAGCATGGTGAGTAACGGAATTGCCGTTCGGGAGAGCACTGGGAGGCAGCTGACTAGGAGCCGCACGCAGCGTTGGAAGGCTTCACAGAAACGCTCGCTAAGGAAATGCACCCTGACTGGAACGTCAAAGTGAATCATACTCTTGGGTACACAAACCAATGAGCTCACCAGTTGCTCCTAGATCACCGCCGTCGAGCCGGGAGGGTTCTCCACCGAGCTCGGCTCCAAGCGCGAAATGGCGCCCCGTCACCCCGCCTACACCGACCCAACCCTCGCAACATCCGCTGTGCGTGCTGCATTTGAAGCCCCGAGTGAAGAAGAGGGTGCGGTTCAGTTCGTGCTATCGGATACGGCGAAAGGCGTTGAGAGGATATACGCGCTGAGCTTGCTTGAGGAACCTCCACGACGCCTACCGCTCGGCTTAGACGGAGTTCAGTGGGCACGGGAGCACATCGCAGCGTTCCAGGAGGACGTGGACAAATATGCATCGTGGTCGGAAGGGCTGCTGCCTGATGCGTGAGCGGTGAAAAGAGGGAGGCGAGAGTATGTGCGGCGGGGAAGTGCGGAGTCGACGTCGGCGTATACGATTTCTAGAGCGCGTATACATGTGCGTGCACGATGATACCCTATTTACAAAGATGATTTGACGATGTTAGTGGGAATTATTGAGCGGAGAGTCCAGACAGAACGCACGCCGCTCAGCCTAGAGTGCTCATCGGAACCGTACGCCTCGCGGTTTCCAAAATCGGAACTCAACGCCTCGCGAAGCTTCGGCTTCGAAACCATGTCAAGGCACAGCAAAGTTCATGATGTCAGCTCAGGAACGTGCTACGGGAGCTTCTTTCTTACCACCTTACGTGCCATCCGTATTCGGCGCGAATGACCTCAGCAGCTCGCGCGCGGCAGCGCGCTTGCTGTTGTCGGACTCGCGCGTGCGGCGACTTTGCGCGCGAACGCGACGTTGTCCATGAGCCAAGGCGAGCGCGTGGCTCGACGTCGTCGCGGAGGCGAGAACTTTGTACGCGGCGGCGGCGTAGGAACTGGTGTGCGACAGGTGACCTGATCGTGCCCTTCTGAAAATATTGCATTGGCAAGTGGACGACGGAAAATCTACCTGCGCGGGGATGTATAATAATTAGCGAGCGGACGTGGATGTCGGCATGCAGAACGCACCACCATTCACATCTATCGCACTCGCTCACCGACCCAGACCTAGAGGACAGTATTCAACACCATGGCCATCACCACTGTTCTACCCCGCGTCGTGCCGACTTGTCCCGTCGCCTTCATCCCTCAGAACATCTATTCTACGAACAAGCGAATGCGTAACAAGTGCATCCGACGCGCCCTTCAGGAACGCGCACGCTTGGGCTTCATCGAGGCTGGGGCGTCGCGCGTCGAGATCACGTATGTCGTTCCCGCTACCAGAGCGGTGGCATTGACTGAGTACGTCCACAGGTCCGGCTACCACAAGAGCCGCAGCACCCCAATCAGGCAGTCGCCGTGGATGAGCGTTCGCTACCTCGACAAGGACGGCCGTATCATATGCCACGCCGTGAAAAACGGCAACGTATATAATAGGTTGCACGTTTATCAAGACCCGAGCCTGAACGTCATCGACTCGGTGAGGCCGGTCCGGCTCTTCGCGGTAGAGGCCAAGAAGGCGAAGCAGGTTAAGAAGAATGTGAGCACACTTCGTTCTCTGGTTGTAGTACGCACATCTCTGACCGTCGAGCGCGATCACTCTTGGGCATAGAACTGAGATGAGATCCAGTATAGGCAAGCATTTCCGGGGTATCAATATGTAGCAGCTGCCCGTTTGTATGATATACATGCGAACTTATCTTGGTTCAGTTAGCTTCACAAATCCTCCATGTCGCGGAAAGACGTGTGCACTCACATATATTACCGCCCTGAAACCATAATGTACTTCTGCGCGTCTGCGCGCCCGCGCTCTACGTTGACCCCCATGAGAATCGGTATCGCCATCCATATCATCGCGACCAAGAAGAAGAAAGCGTAACGGATGTTGCCCGTCGCGTCTGCAATGAGTCCCACAACGAGTGGCCCGACGAACGAGCTCGACTGTCATCGTAGAATCAGAATAGGGCGAAGGAGAAAGTGGATGGGGATTCGACTTACTTTGTCAGTGATTGAGAAAAGGGCGTACCATCGCGCCTCTTCGCCTGGCGGGATGAGCTCGGCGTAAAACGCGCGCGCGTACCCTTGGAACGCGCCGTAAACCGATCCCTTCCCATGGCATCCCGTTCGTCAGTTCGCCATCGACAAGGAAAGCGTGGATATGGACACTCACGAAGAACACCGCAAGCGCATACATCTCCCCTGGGGTCGTCAGCCCTCCGAACTTCACACTTCCCTCCCTGAACACCGGCAAGAACCCGAGACACCCGTAGGCAGGAATGACGGACGCCATGGCCACTAACGTCGCCAGCACCCGCAAGTTCGACCACCCGGTACGCCTCTGCACCGCCGGCCACACCAGGGAGCCCGCGATACCAGCGCTGGGGGAGAGCACCCCGATGAGGATGAGCGAGGAAGGAGGCATGTGTAGGGAGGTCTTCGCGAAAAGGAGCGCGGTGGAGGTGATAGTGGTGAACCCGTCCGACAAGAGGAACCACGCGGCGAGAAATACGAAGGTGTGTCGAAGGCGGAGGATCTCGCGTGGGCGGAGCATTTGGCCGAGTCGACGCCAGGCGCGGGCGACTTCGCGGGTCGTGCGCCATTCGCGTTCCTGCTGGGGTTCCCTGGGGTTGACGTCCTCGGCGGCGCGCTCGGGGGCGCCGGACGCGGATGCCGCTTCGTATATCGCCTCAGCGCCAGGAAGCCACGCTGCAGCGGGCAGTGAGAACAGAGCCCACCAGAGCCCGCTGAGTCCAACGGCGAGGCGGAGCGCATCCGTGGAGCCGTGCATTGCGGTCACCGGGAGCAAGGCGAGGGCGAGCATGACGATACCCGCCCCGTACCCAAGCGCGATGCCCTGCGAAGAGATGCGGGAGGTCGTTGCGGACAGGACTTTCTCGTAGGCGGCCTTCGCTGCAGCGAGCTCCGCAGGTAGGCTGCCTTCCTCATGGGCGAGGAGGGGCGCGTCGGCGCCGTCTGCATCGGCCTCGGCTTCGTCCGAGGGACGCCCGTGCGGCAGACTTTGCTGGTGGGCGAGGCGGAGGAGCTCAGCGCGCGCTATGACAACTTCCTGAGCGCCCTGGGCGAGGGTGGGGATATATGCGTTCAGGGCGACCATGGAGGCCCCAAATCCGACGTTGGCGCATATCGCAAGGGGTGCAACGAGAGGCCAGATGGGAGATGACGAGGGTAGGAGAAGGAAGAGGATGGCGGAGACGGAGCCGAGGGCAGCAAAGGACAAGAGGAGGCGTTTGCGGTGAGGGGCTTGAAGGATATAGGTTCAGCCAAAGGGAGAAAAGGAATAGAGGGGGCAGGGAAGAAGAAGTTAGAACCGTTGGGAAACTGAGAATGTGCAGAGTACTCACGATGGTCTGCTATCCCACCCATGGAGATCACTGTGAGAGCCTGTAAGGCTACCGAGGCTGAGTAGACATACAGACTGGTATCCTTTTAGCCATATAGCTGGGATGTATGGGGCTTCGAACGTACCTGAAGCTCGCACTGTCTATCCATAGCCAACCTAACTTCACCACGCAGCGGCCGTCCCCTTCGCCTTCAGTCGTAGGAGAGCTGGCCGCTGCAGAACAAGGCTGTGTCTTGTCGGGGAGTAGATACCCATTGTCTCTGCGGTGATAAACTACGTTAAGGGAACATCTGAGCCACGAATGAAGATAAGCGTACCGAGCGAACTGCTCAAGACATATGGGAAGGAAAAGAGTCAGGGATACTATGACGAAGACTTCACTAAGGGCAACATAGGTCAAAGTAAGCTCACACGGTCACCAAGCGTTGCTGTCCTACCTAGCAAAAGCATAGCTGAACCACCCCCATAGATGCTTGCGATACTTTTGCTTGTCGAACCTCGGCAGCGCCCCCGTCTGCTCGAAGCCGAGGGTAGCGTCGGCCATGACGTCGTTCCAGAGAGCCGCGGTCGTGCAGTCGTGTGTATCGTGGTCACAGGGGATATATCATATAGCTGGTCGTAGACTACAGAGAGTAAGGAGGCATGAGGCTTTGAGGCAGCGTACTTGGGTTCCGGTGTTCGTGGTGCAACAGGCGGTCTGCGGCAGGCACCGAGGACAGGCTGCAGTGGCACCTATGTAGTGGCACTGTGGCACCCAGAACAACCGCCGAGGGGAAAGGGCGCGTCCGCCACTCGCGCCTTGACCGCATTCCTTGACCTTCCGCCACTCGCCCATCAGCTCTTCTGCCTTCGCCGACGCTCAGCCGTTCACTACGCGTGCCCAGCATGTCAGAAGAGCAGCAGGAAGATGTAAAGCCCAAGATTAACCTCATCGTCGATTTCGAGGGACAGAGTGAGCCTCCATCTTCTAGCACGCGCTCGACGGCGCGTCGCGACGCGTCGAGCAGCGCGCGCGCCGCATACATGATCCTGAGTGCTCATACATCTGCCATAGCCTGTACGGTGAAAGTGAAGCCGGCAATGACGTTCAAAAAGCTCTTCGAGGCGGCTGAGGTACGTCTTTCCCTGTGCCCGTCCAGCATCTCATCTCTCATCACACCTGCAGAAACGCTTCGGGAAGGACCCAGGTCTGATCACCAGTCCCTATCTCCGCCTCTCACGCGCGCTCATATCACCTTCGGCATGCAGGAACGTTCAAGTTCACGTACGCAGGCCAGCGGCTTCGCGCAGAGGAGACCCCCGCAGATGTGTGTGCACCACGTGTTGTGCGCCCACCTTCTTGCTGATCGTGTCCTCTCCCACAGCACAACATGGAGGATGGGGATACGATTGATGCGCATCTGCAGCAGGTATGTCTCCTCTTTGCTTGCGGACGTACTCTCATTTGACTTGTCCCTCGTAAGCTTGGAGGCGCTTGGTAGGAATTCCGTGTCGCAAGATCATCATATTGTATCATTTTTCATTAGTGTTGTATCTCATCGTGCGTTATCTGTAATCTGTTCCATAGCCTTGACTTCTCGCGGTGTTTGCCGTTACCTTGCCTGCGTAGAGTGGTATGCTCCACTCCATGCTTATCAAAGACATCTCGTCGCGCTAGGCAAATCATGCTGCACCGCTCGAACGTCTCGTGCAGTACACGAGGAAGCAGCTCAATTGAACATCGTGCCCGTAGAGCGCCTGGATCATCTCCCTATTCTTGCTTACACGTGGTCCACACGGATTGACGTTACACGAAGGAAGCGTGTGTCCCAGACTATATTTCCCCTTGTACGTGTCTATACTTTTTGCCGATCGCACTGCACGTTGTTGACACCCGACGTTATTTCTCTAGTCGCTCAACACGCGGGCGCAGCGTCGAAGCCTCGACACTGACGAAATTATCGCCGCCGATGCGTCACCGCACGCGCCCCATGCACCCCAGGCAATGCACCCCCACCTTCCTCCGGCCTCGAGAACAGATAACAGGCCCTCTCCATCGGGGACCCGCTCCTCCCCCGCAGCGCGTCCTCGCGCACTCCAGGCCAAATCCGCACCGCTCGCACCGCACGGCTGCCGCCCCTCGACAACTTCGACCCCCTCCGAAAGTGTTTAACATCCCGGTCCCTCTTGCCTCTCAGGAATGCCCACCCTCACGAGCCTCAGCATCCGCCGTCGCGGTACCACCGCCTCGACAGCCAGCACCAACACTTCTTCTGACAAGCCTCCTTCTGCACCTTCCTCTGCGATCAAGCACCTCTTTTCTCGCGCAAACACCCGCAAAGCGACTATCGGTCTTACCACCGACACCGACCCCTCCGACCCCAACAGCCGCCGCAAGGCCAGCACCGACGCAAGTAGCATCACCAGTAGTAGCACCATGGGCAACGCACCCTCCGACATGAACGGCTCTAACGCCGCCGCCAAGTCCCGCGCGGCCGCGTCCCTCGCCGCAGCGAGGGCATTCGCGGCGACCGATGCGGCACGTTCGTCGACCGCGAGCGACGCGGCGCGGGCGATGCCCGGCGCGGAGCCGCAGACCCCCAAACCCGTCCTCGGGGCCCCGCTCGTGAGCGAGCCGAAGGACTTAGATGAGTCAATGAAGAAGGAAGAGTCTGGCAAGGACGAGGCCGCCCGGGCGCCCGAGCCAGAGACGATCGAGGTCAAGGGGCACGACACGCAGGCGGTTCCGCACGTGCTCAACCCGCTCTCAGAAGCGGACGAGGACAAGGAGCCGAAGAAGGAGCAGGACGTGGGCGACGGGGATGGGGACGGGGAGTTCAGGGACCTCGAGGCGGGCATCCCGCCCGTGGGCTCGTTCCAGGTCGAGGAGCCGGAGCCTGAGCCTGAGCAACAGGCTAGTGCTCAGCAGCAGGAAGAGCAGAAGGAGGAGAGCGCCCCGCAGAAGACCGAAGAGCCGGAGGCCGCCCCCTCGCCTCGTGCGGAGGAGACGAAGATCGAAGAAGAGCCCCTCACCCTCGAGCTCCCGGGAGCACTCCACGACCAGGAAGCCTCGGACGCTACCGCCGTCTCCGTCTCGCTCTCCCCTCGCTCCCCGCGCACCCCCCTCGCCTCCCGCAGCCCCGACAAGGGCGCGGACCCGAAGGCCTGGGGCCCGGGCACGTACGTGCTCACGAACGCGCGCACCGGCGCGGCGCTCGACCTCTCGGGCGCGGACGACCGGACGGTGATCGGCTACCCGCGCCACGGCGGGCCGAACCAGCAGTGGGAGTTCGTGCCGAGCGGGCGAGGGTACGTCGTGCGCTGTGCGCGGAAGAGCAAGGAGGGGCATGTGCTCTACCTCGCGCTCGACCACGGAAACGCACATGGGCAGGCCCCGGGGGCGAGGGAGCGGGCGGAGGTGGTTGCGAGCCCGTGGCCGGTGACGTGGGGTGTCGAGCAGGGCGAGGAGGGGATCAGGTGAGTTCATGGCGCTGTCTTGGAGTTAGGGAGATTAAGGCTGACGCGGCTCGGACAGGCTCCTGTGGCCAGGCTCAGACTACGTGTTCGACATCACGGACGGGAAAGTCCGTCTCGCCACACGATCTCCCGGAAATCCCTCGCAGCACTGGCACTTCACGCGCTGCGCCGACCACGCGCTCTCCTCCGAGGACGGCGCGTGGGCGGACAAGCTCGACGCGGTCGCCTCGCGCGGGGTGTCGCTCCCGGCGACCACCGAGACGATCACCGTTACGGAGGAGCGCGACTTTGTGGTGACGACCAGGACGACGACGACGACGGTGATCACGACGGTCACGGAGGTGACGCGTACCCCGAAGCACCTTCTCCGTGGGGCTGCGATGCCCCAACGCCGGAGCATTGGGTTTGGGTATCGGTAATATGGTGGGGCTCAGGACTCGACGGCGCGGTGCGCCCCTAGATGTCGTCCCTGCGGGACGTACAGCTCTAATACGAGCGACTCCAAGACAAGTACCAAGGACGGGAGCAAGAGAGCTCGTGAGTGCGAGGGCGGGGACATGTCTTAGGAGATCGGTCGTTGTCGGTTACATGTTCCTCGTTGCTTGTGGCCTGGCTTCCGGAATGCCTGCTTTACGACCTGTGATGCTTTGTTACGCTGCGTTGTACGTTTTCATGTATTGTCTCGCTCTGGTACTGTCGCACTACACATAACTTATGACAATGAACAAGTCTTTCACGACGTGTACATTGCGACTGGATGAATGGCCGACTCGACTCCGAGCACAACCAGCGCGTCGATATTTATCTTGCGACGCGTCAGTCACGTGCTAACTTGAGACTTTCCTCTGCCGTCTCCACACTTTCGCTGAAATCCGCTCCTCAAAGCCTCGTCTCCTTGAATGCTCTCTCGTCATCTATCTCTTGCTACAGCCCGACGAAATTGTGTATATAAGACGTCTCTCGGACTTGCCTCAAAAGTTCCCCTCGCCACCGGATTTCTCTCTCCTGCCCTGAATCAGGGGTTGGTTCACCGTCTATTTCCAAGGGTACTAGTGAGTATCGGATCGCAGAGAATTTGAATGTGGCGCACTCATCTCCGGCAGGAGCAGACTTCACAATCTCATACTACACTATCTATCTCCGAAGTGTTCACTGCGTCGGTGGCAAGCCGGCCTAACATGCCAAACCTAGAGGATGAAGGGTCTACGCGAACGCCGGATTGGCTGAAGTGAGTTTCATATGTAAAGCATGTATGCGCAGTGATGTCCTCGATTAACCTTGTCTACCGATAGAGTAGCGCCACTCAGCACGCTCGCCTCTCATTCCCGCTTCTTCCTCAACCTCCGCTCCCAGGATGGCACCTATCACTCCCTCATCCTCTTCCGCCTCTCGCCCGGCCAGCTCCCTGATAATGGCAGAGAAGAAGGCGCAGCAGCCTCGCAGAGTCTGCGTGACCAGATCTACGTTATGGAGGCGAACTGCCCGCATCTTGGCGCGGACATGTCGCACGCGGAGATCGAAGAGTGCGACACGGGAGTCGTTGCGGTGTGCCCGTGGCACAGGTACGTTTCTGTTTTTCTGTTGTGAGACTTCTGCATATCCCCAACTGCGAAGAACGCCAGGTACGACTTCGACCTGAAGACGGGCCATAGCGAGACGGGGCTCAAAGCGTGCACGTACGCGACGGATATTCGCGCTTCTGAGGATGGGGTAGAGCATATATGGGTTGAAACGCCAGAAGAGGGGCACGGATGGAGGCTTGTGGAGTTCAGACCTGTGTCTGAAGGTGTGTGCTGCATCATCTCTGCGAGGACTCGCTCGTCTCACATCCCTTGAAGACTTTGCAGATCCTCCGCCGCCGCCACCCGATCTATCCCACCTGTCGATCTCCTCGCTCACTCCGAAAGAACCAGAACCTTTGATTCCCGTCGACAACCCCCCAACAACGCTCATACAATGGGCTGTCCTCATCCTGAACACGGCGGATCCTATGCTAAAGGTATGTTCGCGGCACCCGCACGCGTGGTAGAACCTGGATGCTCACTTTCGTTCAGGTACAACGGACGAGACACGCAGTACAGCTCTTCCGTACCGGCCAGCTCAAGTCCATCGGCCATCGCTCTTCCAAAGCGCCCCGGCCTCCCGAGGTGCCTCCCCGTGAAGAACTCTATGCGCAAAATACCGTCGACCCGGTGAAGATATCGAGGAAACGGAATAGGGCTGTCATGCTCCACGCGCTTGCCAACATCGAGCAGTGGGCGATTGATCTTGCGTAAGTGAACCTTGGTCGATTGTTATATGCGCCCTCATGTCGAATTTTGACATCACAGGTGGGACATCATCGCCCGATACGGCCCCTCACACCCCGACCTACCCCCCGCCTTCTTCGCCGACTTCACCAAAATGGCCCTCGACGAGTCCAAACACTTCTCCCTACTCACCGCGCGCCTCGCCGCGCTCTCGCCCACTACACCCTATGGCTCGATGCCCGTGCACGCCGGCCTATGGGAGTCCGCGCAAGTAACATTTGCCTCCCTCCGTGCGCGCCTCGCAATCATCCATCTCGTGCACGAGGCACGCGGACTGGACGTGAACCCGGGCACGATCGAGCGCTTCCGGCGCGCGGGCGATGTGGAGAGCGTGCGCGTGCTCGAGACGATCCACCACGATGAGGTGACGCACGTCACGACTGGGCACCGCTGGTTCACATGGGTGTGCGCGCGCGAGGGCGCGGACCCGGTTCGGGCGTTCCGCGAGGAGGTGCGCCGTGGCTGGAGGGGAGACGTCAAGGGCCCGTTTAATGCCGCGGATAGGGAGAAGGCGGGGTTGACTCCCGATTTCTACGAGAATCTAAGGGGCGAGATGAAGGGAGTGGTGTATGGCGATGGGAAGGAGTCGCAATCAAGCGTCGGGGTAGCCTATGAAGGTATTTCGAGGTGATACATGGATCAGGTACGTATACGACGCCCAATACAACTCTTCCAAGCAACAACTGACGTCTCCCTTAGGATATATGTATATGCGCATGTTGTGCCATCTCTGAGCCGTCCGCCGAGCGTGCCCGTGCCTCTTGCCATTGTATCCAATTCGTCTCCATCTCGTCGTAGAACCCTGGCCAATCCATGCAAACGTGTTCTGCGCCCGCCCGCTCCGCAGTATGATTCCTCACAAGCACGTCAGGCGGCTCGAGCGTCGTGTCCGCCGCGCATAGTGTCGACATACGGATCCAGTTGAGGCAGTGCGTGAGGTGCCCGAGGGCGTGCCCCTGCGGCGGGTCATCCGCGGCCAGCGCGACACGCATGGAGCGGAGGCAGTGCAGCTGGTGCGTGACGGAGACGACAAAGAGGCGGTGGGACGGGCCGTACCGCACGTTCCCGTCGCCTACGGTCGCTGTCCAGACCCACTCGCTGTGCGCCTGGGGCTCCCAGAGGCCGTATCGCGCGCTGTCTTCGTGTACGAGCTTCGCGGCGCGCCTGGCGGATGGGAGGGGCATGCGCGGAGGATGGTCATCTTCGACGAAGCCTGCAAAAAAGAAGTCGTGAGAGTTGAGCTATTTCAGTGCGAGGGGGAGCGCGCAGCTGCCCGTCTTCGGCGGGAGACGCTTACTGTAACGGCTCAAGGGTGGAGGTCGTGTGCTTGCATAGCGATGCGTCGCGCGAACGTGCAGAAGGTCCATCCAGATGTTGAGCACGCCGAGCACGACGACGGCGAAAAGTGCGAGGGGGATGCGGGAGGACATGGGGAGGTGCGTCGTCCCATCCACGGGGCGAATTCACGTTTGTCGTCGAGTTCGCTGACCTCACTCTGCCCCATAAATTAGGTTCACGGGAACTGCCATTGCCGCTTCGCCGCGCGGGACAATCAAACATGGCATAAGCACAGGTAGAGGGAACCAAAACAGTCCACAGGAGTCAAAGCCGCACAGCAGGCGTATCCGTGGTACTCGCCTCGACCTCCAGACTGAGCAGGCCCCGAGCCCGCCCGTGCAACTGCGACATCGCCGCCGGGCTCACGCCAGCCCTCACCTCGTCCATCGAACTTTACCTTGTACGGCCCCGGGACGGGCGGTGCGCACGACGAGACGTGGTTGACGGTGGCATTTATCAAGCGCTTCTCCTGCGGGGAACAGCCTTCTTGACGTGGACGCCCAAGAGTTCGAAATGACGTACGTGCGACGAGTTCCACGCAAGTCGGTCATACTAACTGCAAGACAATTACGAACCAACAATCATGCGTCCAGGACAACATTCGCAGCCGTGCCCAGAGGTATCCAGGTACCGAATAATATTCGTATAACGGTTATACTCTACGCAACTACAGCATACACGGTCACGTCTATTCTTGTGTCCATAGGCACCGTCCGAGTCAACGAGACATTCATATCGTCTGATGCTGATACACGTATATTCCTGGAGGGTCGTCTCAGTCAGATGCACGAGCAACCATGGAACAACACGATCCCAACTTACCGTACGTCGTGTTCTGACTGGACCAAACATCCACGAGACAGTCCCCTCCCGCGCTGTCAGAGCACGCTACCTCGAAGGTATGCAGGCTGCCCCATTTGCAGGGGAAGGTCCCAACTCTTGTCTCCTCCCCCGGGCGAGGTGTGATGGTGCGTATGGGCTCGCCCTTGCGTCGTGGTGGGCGCGTCTTATACGAGAGCGTCTTCACGTCGATCGGTTTCGGCGCGTCGAGCATGAACACCTCCAGTGCCGTCCCCTCGCCCAGTTGCGGAGTCTCTTTGCTCTCGACGGGGTCGCCGGGTCCCGGGAATCGGATGACGAGCTCGCAGCGCTCCATCCCGAAGTCGAGCACGCGGAACTGCGTGAGTGTGTGCACGTCGGGGGCGACGTGTAGCCGGCGCTCGTGCGGATTGAGTGTGCCAAAAGCAGCGGCCCAGTACTCGTGCTTGCCGACGGGAGCGCGCTCGGCGGGGCGGTTGGGGAAGACCTGGGCGACGAGTCTCGGGAGGTTCTGGATCGGTGCTATGGGTGAGGCATCGACTTTGCCGGAGCTGTAGAGTTCGGCGAGGCCGTGGTACGGGCTCGCAAATTCCAGGTCGGCAGTGGACACGTCGGCGAAGACGGTGTTCATGATACGCGACATATAGAAGAGCGCGATGCCGTCCGCCGCGGCGACGATGACGAGGAGCGCGACGACCCAATGTAGTGCGGAGGAGCGATTGTCCGACGTAGTAAACCACTTGGATCTTGAGCGGGGTGCGCGTCCTATTGCCCTGTCAGGAGATGAAGGTGCATCCGTAGGATACAGGGATACTTACCATGCTCATCATTCTTGTCTTGCAGCTCGAGAGACTCGCGGTCCCCGTCGGGGAGGAGGGAGTAATGCTCTTCTGACAGATTGGCACGAAAAGGCATGGGTGGGGAGGAAGTTGAAGTGGAGAGCCGGAAGTCGAGCGCAGTCGGTGTGTCATATGCTCTGGCGTGGACCCTGAAAAGGAGTATCAGATGGCTCCTATGCCGGCGCCGCCGCTCGATGCTCTTTCGCAGCTAACGTTCTTCTGAGTACGAGGCTATGCTGGAACGGGCCGACACTTGATAGAAGGTGCGGGTTCTTGAGCGGCGGAATCGCCATTCATCTGGCTTTGACAGCGACGAGAGAAGCCGAGCAAGCATCTCTGAATTCGCCTGGAAACGCCGCTGGCTGTGCATGTACAAGGCAGTCCGTGATAATTTGCTCCAGCGAGGCATCATCCAACGTACTGCAACTTGTACAGTATGATATGAGAGTGAAGACTGGTCGGAGGTCAAGGCCAAACAGTCTCGCTGTTGGCACATGTTTCGAAGCTAGATTGTCGCCGAAGAGTTCCAGGTCCACTCCGGTGGCTGAAGTGGCAGATGTCGATTGAGATGCGATGCTCGACGCAATCTCCCGAGACAGCGTTCACAAGAAGCTCGTATAACAGTGATGGATGAGGTGACATGGGGCGTTGTCGCACGAGCTCATGAAGTGGTGGAAGTTGAGAACTTAGAAGGGGCGAGGTTGGCGCTTATCGCACAACTTTTGGAGTTTCGCTGCCACGTGGCAATGAAAGGCAGTGTACGACTCCCATTGGCAGCTTTGATTCCGATCCAACACTACCCCATCCTGTCTTGTCTCAAGCCGAGCGAAGCACCTCAGTAGGCGGAATACAGGCGGAAAGTTCATGTTTCGATAACATCTCGTCTGAGACAACAGCCCACCTCGTGCTGGAGACTAGCTAAGTACCAGAAGTGTTGACTCGGGCTGCGTCGCCGAATCTCTGTAGGACACGATGATTCTCATTTACGTTGAAAATGATTCACTGCCATTGCGGTACTCCGTTCTTCGATATCCAGTGTAAGTCGCTGTCACTGACTTGTTACCATACGGGGCCTAACTCCCTTAAACCTTAAAAGGATGCCGCCCAACTGCGGCAACTGCTGTGTTCGCCCATCTGCCACGACAGACCAACGACTTGCGTCTGCTAGTTTCTTCTTACCTCTGACACCTCGTAAGCAGTTGTGAAACACTCACTACAGTCTGCAAGGGTCTGCGACCATAAGACGGCCTCCTGAACCCCAACTCCCTCGCGCTCCTACTCTATACCTTCCTTCCCTGAATTCAATGGCCTCCAAACGAGTAGAATCCGTTGCCCTTGGCTTCGCGATAGTTCTCCTCACAATCAACCTCACATATAAAGTCATCAGCCTGACTTGGCTGCACCGCGCACCCCAAAGCGACCTCGTGAACAGTACGTGTTCACTACTTCTACCATTCGCGCTACTTATGCTCTCTGGCAGACGGCGTTTGGGAAGTCGAACGGAAGCCCGTCGCCTTCGCCTTCGACTCGGGCCTCCACTATGAGCTCAACGCCTCGGACGCCTGGGGTGCTCTCGTACCAGGGGACGGCCTCGTACACCTCGGGCCCGCGCAAGAACCCTTCCTCGTCTCGATGTTCCACCAACTGCGCTGTCTCGACGTCCTCCGCGACGCGCTCACAAAGACGCTCAGCGAGCGCGCAGAGCAGCCCACACGCCACTGCCTGAACTACATTCGCGAGATGGTGCTGTGTAGGGGCGACACGGACCTCGACCCGTACCAGTACCCGTCGAATATCAGGCCCATCGACCCGCACCCGGTGCGGCGCTGCCTCGATTGGAACGCGGTTTATGCCGCTGTGGAGGAGAACCAGCGCGCTCGCAATGGGCGGGAGAGCGGGGCGATGTGAGTCGCCGCGATGGAGGCATAATGTAGAATGTAGTACGATAAGGCAGTAGAATGCGTGGATATTGCAACATCTCTCAAATGGAACATGACAAATGTGCAGATTTCCTGCCGGCGCTGTATACTGTGTAAGGCGAGACGAGGAGATGGGCGACCGAAGCTGATCATGACTCTGACTTCGAATAGAGGATCGACGAGAACCTGCAATATAGTCAACACGAAAAGACATTCTGATCGTTCAACAGTTGAGCTCTGGAAGGAGCTGGGGAAGAATGACTTCGCATGGCCCTTTGAACACGAAGTCCGCTCTCTCATCCTTCTCGCTGGGTTCAAGATTGAACACAGCGACTTTCCCACCATGGCGTTGAACGCGGTATGCATACGTTGATGCAGGTCGCACCTGACAAGAATGCCGTAGTTAGACCCGAACAACGGTGTACATGTTGATGCAGTAGCATACCGTGGACGAAGTGCCGATTACAAGACACATATCGGCTTTGTACACGATGGAGTTGATCTCGTCGAGATGGTACGGTTTCTCACCGAACCATACCACGCCTGGACGAGCCAGAGCGTTACACTGAGGGCAGTGGGGGAGCTCCTCGACCGGAATGCTGACTTCCTTGGTGCCGGCGTCGTGATAGTCCTTGAAGTTTGCGTCGGCAGCACCGAGGGCGGGACAGAGTGGGTTTGAGGTATCTTCCTGGCAATAATCGCATTGTGTACATTTGACATCGTAAATCCGACCATGCATCTCATAGATAGAGTTGGGGAACACCACCCGCTTTCGCGCTGTGGTTGTCTCAGGCTTGTCGGCGTCCTTACGAGAGAGTTCGGCTGTCAGAGCTTCCAGAGATTGCACGGACAGTCTGTCCACGTTCTGCGTGACAAGATGGAACGACTTCGACGCCGGTGCCACCTTTCTCAAGTAGGCAGGAGAGGACATCTTTGCCAGTAACTCGTGAGCGGCATTCGGACGTGCTTGAGATGCCCTAAGACGCGTAGGTGAAAGTGTTCGGTCCAGTGAACGCTTTCACTTGTCACATATCTATGCTTACTTGGTTCTGCGATAGTGGTAGAACTGCCACACTAAGGATGGATTCTCTTTGAAGGCTTCAGGGGTCGCTAGAGATGTCGCGTCCAATGAACGCCACATCCCTCCCCCGTCACGGAAAGTCGGGATGCCTGCAATGTGTATGTAAGCTTTGACCTTTGGATGGGAGAGCAAGCGCGTACCGGAAGCTGCTGAAAGCCCCGCACCAGCAATCACGACGATATGCCGACTGCCCCGTAAAGCATCCCGAAACTCTACTGCGGTGGTCTCCTGGTCACTCATAAGGTTGTAGATAAAACTTCTCAAACTTCGACGGTAGCTGTAAGGGAAGCTGAGAACAGGAGTGTCGGATGAAAGAGAGACTCGAAGCCGCTGACAATATCATGATGACGTGGCGTTAATCGTATTCCGTCAGCAGCCTGAGGCGCGCGCACGTGTCTGAGAATCGTACTTGAGTACAAAGGGTACTGCCAGTGAGTCGAACTCAAACCTGCCCCGCCATTACCTCGCTAGGTTATTTGGCAAGGCCTCAAGGCCTCGAGGCTTCTGGCGTCTGGCCTCATGCGTCATGTCCAAGATCTGACATTCGAGCCCTCAGGCTGGACCATTGCTGGTCAGGATCAGGCTAAAGTTCTCACACTGTGATGATACTGGTTATTGTCTCACTGCACGCCGCACGCAGCGCCGTCCACGGCGTCATTCCTAAGAAAAAGTTTTAAAATTTGAACTTCACCTGCGCTCTAACGCACACTTCATCCCTGTGGTCTAGACATGAGGCCGAAGGGGAACAGTCCGGGACGTAGTAGGCATGGTACGCTTATTACCGTAGTATCAGCGGGGACTCGGATTCAGCGGGACTCCGAATCGCGTCTTCCGAGTATTGCGTGCCTGGTCAGGCATCTTTGACAGCATATGGCCCTCCCTTTATTGTGCGTGCCGGGTTTCACGCATAGCGCGCGACCATCGATGGTTTAGAAGCTCAGCCAACAACGCCTCTTCCTACGGGTGGTATAGATGCGCGCGTAATCAGACCACATTCGTGCTTCTCCAAATAACCTAGAAGCAATCCTTGTGCTCGGCGGATTACCGTTTTCCATCGCGTCACCGTTTTACCGCCAATTGAGGTCGCCCGGGAGCAATCAACAGAGATACTATGCCGTACGGGCCTGAGAACATCGATGTGCTGTTTGGTCGGTGACGCTGTCTCGTGGAACACTGGCGTGGGCCCGTTGTTCGGATGGAGGTATATAAACAACGGTTTGATCTCGTATACTGCACCGGCCACTTGAACCCCCACCGTCGAAAGATCGTCAGCCTCTCAGGCTCGGAGTCCTAAACCCAATGTGCGTCTCTCAGGCTGAAGTTCCCCTTGGTTATGCCATTTGAACGTATCTCTCATTTACTCCATGACAAGATGAATTTCACACAAGATTTGGTGCACCCTCCCGTGGAATCAAAGGTCCCGGACCCGGTGCTGGATGGGTTAATGACCTCGGTGATTCTGTGGTGTGGCGGGGGAAAACTACGTCACTGGAGGACAAGCTACCAACTCCAAATGAACATTGCGACACCGGCCCCGGGTACGGGCACTAACGCTGCCGCAACGGGCGCTGAGGTTGATGCGAGACAGGTGTCCTGGCATGGCGTATCTTTGGACATGTTCCAACCTCAGGATCACGTGTACTACGCTGTGCCAAGCAGCTCAGCTGGCGGGACGGCCGTCGAGTGCGACAGTGAAAACCTCTTTGGCTGTCTGCAAGTCTTGGCGCGTCTCAGTAGCGAGCCGCTGCGCTCTCGTTCTGCTGGTGTGGCCAGTCAGATTGTGTTCCAAGCCCCCGTGACCATGCGGGCCATCCTCGATACCGCGGTGTTTAGGCAGCGCCGCCAGTTTTACAAGTTCAACCCCAAAGGCAGCGGATGCCTCTTCTGGCAGCTCGAGTTGCTGAAGCAGTTCGTTGGTATGGGCTGGATTGCTGCGGCGGACTTGGATCGAGTCTTGGAAGAGGTGCGAGCTTTCGCAGAGAGGAGCGCGGGCAGCGTACCGTACCCTCCAGTCCAAGGGACGTTCTACGACCCAACAGGTTCGCCAGTCTACGAAGAAACCACTTTTTGGCGTTGTTTCTGACTAAATTTTTCGCAGGCCTCCAAGCAAAGGCCGCTACTATCAACTGAAGAATGGGCTGGATCATCAGAGATGTTACATAACATGAAAGAGAGAATCGGATTTCGTCTCATATGTACCCGAGAGAAGAGAGAAGAGATTAAAATTCCCTCCTGCTAGGGAAACGATGAATCGCCGAATAGAAATCGTACCAAAATTCGTCCACAGATGTTGATGTGCGACCCATCATGAACGACCGTAGTGTAGTCCACGAAGTGGGGGTATCAGGGTGTAGAATTTCGTCAACAAGGCGGAAAGCGCAGGACTCCATGGACGCTGGGTAAAATCCGGACATCCCCCAGTCAATAACCCATAAGGAACCGTGGCAGTCGAGTAGAAGGTTGCTTGCATTAAGGTCGCCGTGAATGAAGACGGGGGTCCAGTCAAGAGTTGGGACAGGAAGTGCGGGAACAACGCCAGTTCTGTCTTGTTCGAGCATCGCACGGGTTTTCCATCCTTCGTACGCGACTAGCTCACAGAATCGGCGAAAATGCGATGGAGAGCGCGAAGGAGCGTATACGTAGTCCTCGAAGAGAGCGCCTTGTACGTATCCATCGTCCACAGCGCCAACTCTTGGTCCTCGGAGAGCGTGCATCTGCTTGACGTACAGGCGAAGGGTGCAGGCGACGCGGAAGCGCATGAAACGACTGAGGCTGTCCCAGCATTCCCAGAGCATTTTCCCGTCGATGAGATCCATGAAGGTGAGGCCAGCCGGAGAACAGTATATGCGCGGCAGCGGAATGGAAGTATTCGCCCGCGCAAACTGCATCGCCGCGATCTCAGAAGGGGGGAGGTATGTCTTGAAGATTAGGGAGCGAGTGACTCGACGAACCGCCATGGTCTCGTCGGGGAAGCCAAGACGTTGTTTCAGCGCGTCCCCCCACTCTATATCGCCTTGCAAAGATGAGACATCGGTAACACTGGCAAGCGTCTCCAGTTCAGCGTTTGGCTATGGGGGGCATCAGAATTGGTAGACGAGGGAAAATATGGTACTCACGGGTGGCAGCGGTTTTGGTAGGGGCAAGGCGAAGAAGAAAGCAACCAAATCCATAGTCATATCATGACAAGCCATAAGGAATGTCCTGAAGCCTTGTCTGCACGACATTGGAGTGGGATGCAAAGTATTTGCTAGCGGCATCATCAGCACGATTCGCCACACCAGATGACATAACTTACCGATATATGCAAGCAAATCCTCAATCCCCTCCTTAGACCTCGAACTGACAGCAATACAATGAACGTCATAGCGGTACGCGATCTTTCGCATGTGCCCGACGTAGTCACGATGTCCAGGAACAAGATCTCGACGGACGAGATCAAGTTTCGTCAGCACAACACACACCGTCGATGAACGCTCGTGTATTCCTTTCACCAATTGCTCCAACATTGGGTACGGATTTTGTGCATCACAAGTCACAAGCGCGATATCAGCTGACATGGGTGTTGCCTCTGAACATGGCTTTCGGAACGTGAAATGCTGTCCGTCCTGAGGGCGCTTGTACAAGGCCTCATCCTGCGGCGTGTTTGAGAGGGCTTAAGCATGTGATGGAAGTAACAGACATACCAATATTGAGCGTAGTGCCTTCCTCCCGCTGTTTGGTGCGCCTATGACGGTGATATTGCATTCACGATCAAAAACCGAAGGGAACGAGAAGACAATTTGAGCTTACCACACATATCGACCGATATTGAACTTGGTGGACGAGTTGGTACACCAACCAAGTTACAAATGGACCCAAGCATTAGTCGGATAGCGAGCGAACGACCTGATGAATTCCGGACCCGATGGTGGGAGAGAGGGCAAAGTGGCGATAGCTTGCTAGCGACTTTCGCTGGTTGAGTTCGGACCGGTGCCAAATCGCGAGTTGTTGACAATGCCGTTCTCGCGGTCACATGACTTTTGAGAAGTGATCGCTACAAGTGAGTTCAGCTCGAGTCTTTCAAGTCGCGTCGCCTCACCTTGGCTACTTACTAGCTCCCTGTTTTCCTCTATGATTCAACGCTCGACCGAGGCTGTCCAATGGTCAATGGCCTTCACGACTACTACCCGGGACAGCTACAATTGTTACCATCCTAGAAGTTCGCTGCTGTACGGTAGTACTATCTACGAGAATTTGGGCAAACCGTGAGATGCTGTTGGGAGTATCGAGTTCGACCGGAATAGACTCGAGTATCTGATAAGTCCTTGGAGAAGTGAGTACCTGTACACTCTAGGCGGTTGCGTCTGAATACGTGAAGGGTCTGATACATCGTCAGCTACGTGGGCCGGTCTTCAACTTGGTCAGCCGCAGGAAGGGCCTCAATGCCCTGTCCTACACTTCTAAGCTTGTCCTTTCTCGCCACCCCCCCTTCCCTTGCTGTACCTTGGTACCCACAGTTGAGCGTAAGTGTTTCGCCTAGTTCCGATACGTTCAAGAACCTGATCGGAATCTAGGATGAACCTTCCTACGCTGGTCGCGACTTGCAGGTCATCCCTCTGCCTGCGGCTCTGGCCGTTGGTCTGCATAGCTGTCACTATGACGAGTCATGTTCGAAGTCATCCGGCGGGTTACGTTCTCGACTCATCACCTCCATCCTTGCGTGCGCGTCAAGCAACCGCTTCTCCGGCCTCCGTCGACTGGTGGCCTTATCCGGATTATAACGATTGGGGGAAGACGTCTAGTGCGCCTACGGTGCCGTCTAATGTGCTGGGGATAGCCAGTCCTACTAGTACGTCATCTGTTGCTCTAACAAACACTTCGAGCACCCAAGATCCAACGACCACCACGGCCGAGGTATCCTCATCACCTTCGTCTATTCCCCCTTCGTCCTATACCCCCACACCTACGTCTCTAGCACCCTCTTCTACCACATCCCGGGGTTTTACTCGCATCACTGCTCTTCCACCTTTGAGCAGCGAGTCCTCCGTCTCCGTGAACCGCACCCGCGTCGGGAAGAACCCTCGTAGTTTCAACATAGCCTACCTCGCTCCCATCTTCGGGGCTCTCGGTCTAGTGGCAGGTGCTGCCGCCGCGTGGATATTCTTTCGTCGCCTCCGGACATCACGACCCAGGGGATCCGTCTTCAAGTCCGGACCGGCCTATGCCCCGCCTTCGGTCTTTCGGCACGGTGCTCCTAATGGGACGGCGGTTCATCCTTCCACGTTCCCTCGTACGCCAACACGGTCTAGTATACGCTCCCTTCACCCTCAAGATCAGCAAGATCAGCCGGAGGGTAGTCAACGTGGTCGGTCTCATTCTGTCTCTAGTGAACCGCCAGAACCTCCCGCCAAGGACGTCACGGACCCCGCTGAGGACGACCCATTCTTGGCCAACACATCTTTTCCTGCTTCTCATCCGCGATGCACTACCAGCGCTCGAGATTCTAGGCGGCAGGTGACGTCTGATACGTATGACGCGCTGAGTGACGGAGAAGAAGCTACTGCTTACGACACTGCTCGGAACAAATCCATCCGCCGGGGCCTTTTGGAACGTCTACGCTTCGGAACTCTGCGTCGACCCCAGCCTGTCTACGAGCGTACTGGTACCGACGATGTGGACGATGCTAGGCAGCCTGAACGCATGGGAACCTCTCTCTCAATCCGCAGGAGGGAAGGCACTACCTCCGCCACCAATGGAACTCCTTCGCGACGTTCGACGGCGTCTCGTGATCGCTCTGAGCTCGTCTGGTCTCCCCCTGGCTTCCGTATCCTGATGGAGGATCCTGATTCTGGTTTCTTGCACACCGAAGACGGCACACTCGTCTCGCTTTCGCGGACACCGACCAAGGCAAGCGGAGCTGGGAAACCTAAGGATCGCCGGCCCTCAGACAAATTCACCCCCAAGCCTGTGCGCCGTACGGCCGAGGACAAGCGCTGCAGCCCCTTCCCGCCGTCCGCCACCAGCACCCCGGCCCGCACGCTCTCCTCCGAGTCCGCCGCGTGCTCCGACACTCTATCCTCGTCAGCGCGTCCAGTGCGCCCTGCAGCCATCCCGCGCGTCGACTCGTCCATCCTGCCCGCCAGTCCACCACGCGTGACGTCACCACCGCTCGAGGCACAACTTTTCTTCGGCTCGTCACCCTCGCTCGCCCTCATCTCGTTTCCGCTCAGCTCCTCTCCCGGTGTGAGCGCCGCCGACCGCGCCGCTGCCGCCTTGTCCCCGTCCGCATCGCCCGAGGGCAAAGCGCACAACAAGCTGCGCACTGCACGCTCGCCTCCACCGCTGCCGTTCCCCTCGACCGCGGACGACTCGCCGTACCGCGCACGGCTAAAGAAGACCCATCCGGCACCCGCCCTAGCGCGAACGGAGCGGAACGAGACGGTGGCCTCGATGTATTCGGACTCCGGGATCTCGGTGTCAGTGTCGTCGACGCGCGGTGGGACTCCGGCGGAGCGCTACCGCGCGCGGCACACGGCGCTGAACAGGGTGGAGGAGATCGTCCAGCGCGGATGGGGCGAGCGCGTGTCCGAGAGTCCGAATAACTTCGGGAACTTCGAGGTGGGGACTACGCCGGAGAGGCGCGCGCGTGAAGCGTCCCCCGGTAAGCGAGGTGCGATTGTCACTGTAGACCCGGAGGCGATGGAGGGTACGGGGATCGAGCAGCGACTGGAGGCGTTGAGGATGTAAGTAGAGTGTTGCCGATGGTCCGAGACAACGGGGCGAAAGATGTAATGTGGTGCTGATGTTCAATCGATTCATGGTTCATGGTATGCCGCAAACCTGATGATTGTGGGTGACCTTCGCTATCGCACAATTTCATCAAGGATACAGCGATACAAATACGATGCAAATAAGACACAATAGTGTCGTCTCGCATACCTACAGGATCTCTACCATCTGCTCGTCGTGCGCGGCCAAGATCGGGCCCCCGGGCTCCACTCCGACCACCCATTTGGTCCTCATGAATAAGTCGAACGGATACCGCACCTCGCCCTCCTCCCCAGCCCAGTCGAAGTCCAGAATCCTCCCCCGCTTCCGCAGGTCCGTGCCTTCCGGCGCGTCTTCGAGCAAGATGTTCGGCCACCTGAGGTCCCCGTGCACGAGTGGCTTGGGCAGCTGCGCGGCGAGGATCGCTCGCGCTTCGTGCACGGCCGGGCGGGGATCGCCTTCGCTCCTCCCAACGTCGCTGAGCGTCTTGCCCTGCAGGTGCTCCATCACGACCATCTTGGGCTCGTCGCAGCCTGGGTACACGGGGTCGCAGTAGAGCAACTTGGGGGCGAAGCCAGCGTCCGCGAGCAGACGGTGCGCGCGCTCACCATAGCGGTGGACGAACTTGACGACAACGTCCGTCTGACTGGGAGGATGGCTGGTGCCTTGGTCACCCGGGATGGATGCGCGGGCCTGAAAGACGGTACAAAACTCGTAGGGATCCTTCAGTGGACGAAGAAATTCCAGCTTGACTGTCTTCCCATCCGCAGTGGTGAAACCGGAGACGGCGGGGAAGAAGCGTGTCCGTGGGTTGAAAAACGCTGCCGGCCCGAAGTAGTAGTAGCGCACGAGCTGACGAGTAGCGTTGATCAAAGCCATGACGATACGCATGATCCGCAAGGTGTGGTCGTCATCGTTCATGTGTCTGTCCGCCAACCGAATGTAGTCTGTCAGGGGCTGCACGATTGGGCGAGTGGTCCATATTGCGCCACTGATCTGGATATAAGGGCCTTGGATAGACACGACAAAGGACGGGGCACAAGAGGTTTCCAGAAGGCCCTACGGAGTCTTGAGCATATGTGGTGACTTGGTATAATGAACGTACCTCTTGATCCCGATGTAGCCAATACTCAATGAAGCAATCCGAGCCTTGGGCGAGGGCATCGCCTGGAAATGCGGAACTACGGTTCTCCTGTATGAACACCAATGCAGGCGGACCTGATGATGGGTCGGAGTGTGGATACACGATAACAGTGTCGGCCGACGAGCTATGAACTCTGTTTGTCTGGGGGAAAGACTCTTGCAAAATCTTGGCCAACATATTCGTGATGGTCGCATAGCAAGAATGCTTGCCATTCTTTAGTCTCGACGCGTACTCCTTGAGCTCTTTGATTTTATCGAGGAGCCCCGGAAGCATTTCTAGACTGCGATCTTGTGCTTGGTGGCAAAAGGAGGCGAAGGCTGGATGGTAGAATTCGACAGGAGCAACGGCAAAGGCGGAGCATTGGCTGTAGTCATCGTAAGAGATAGAGGGTAGCTTGTCCTGGGACAGGAGGTAATCACTGTGTTGGTGATCTATAGGGAGCATCGTGACGGCCTGTCTCTTCCATGCTTCGAAACCTAGAAAAAGTCTGAGAAGAGAACGAACGAACGAACGAACGAACGAAGACACGTACGCTGTCTTATTTGCATCAACTCTGGAGTCGTCTCGCCCCCATAATCGTTGGCAGCAGTGACTGGCAGGATCTCCGCCACGAGTGCGGTAGGACGTTTGCCGGTGTGAGGAAAGACGGAGGATATGCATTGGCCTTCATAACGAGCGAGATCCTCGCAGAAGCGGTTCAGATGGCGTCCGCTAGCTCTGTATTGTGACAAAAAACTTTCAAGCACCGATGGCATGTAATCTTTGGGCTATTCAACGTCACAGGGGTGCCAAGATGAGTGCTTAGATGCAGCGTACTTTCCAAATAACCACCCGAGAGGGTGGCACGTTGATCAGGTCTGCAATATAACGTCGTATCATGGATATATCATCCTTTGAGCAGAGTCGGATGGGGGCGCAAGGCGATGCGGTTTGTTTGGCGACGATGAAATTGGTAAAGGTGATTATGTCGGCCAAACTGGACCCCATATTGAGGAGAACGTGGAAGAGAGGTGATGAGGCGCTGGAGGTTGATACAGATTTGATGGGGAGGGCAGCCTCGATAAGTCAGGGGCACTACAGACCCTAGTTAGTCTCATCGGAGTCGTTCAAGAAGAGGAAGAGGAGTTCGGCATTTGATAGCCTTTAAGGTTCCCAACTCGGCCGCGTATCTCCGAGAGCAATCTCGGCAGCTTCCGCTTCACGGTTCGGATCGAGCCGCCTGCTGAAGGCGCGCAAGCGCCGGAGCAAGTTGCTCCGAACCTAAGCCAGTGCCAACTCATCCTCAGGTGCACACCATTCTTGATTCCTGACTCCGACCCTCTAAGACGGCATAGATCACAGTCGTTCTGGCAGTGACTTACACGTTCCATGTTTATCCGCCGTGACTTATATCGTCAGCCTGAGGCGACCACCGTGGCAAGAGGACATTCAAGGGTATCTATCTGGAGCAGCACCTAAGTCTTGGCCTCCAACACCACGGCCCCTAAGATGCTCGCTGGTATCAAGCGGCTCGCGGCTGGCATTAACACGCTCGAGAAGTGGCTTCTGAATCCTCGCTCAATGTCCCTGGGAGTCTCTATGGACTGTGGGCCGTTCCTTTCGCACACGGACTAAAGATGCTACGATGTACGTTTCCTTTCCATCCGACGTTCACTGGAAACCCGATCTTTTCTCATCCGTTAACACTTCGTTGTGCTCCCTTGTGTTTCAGATCAGCCATGCGTGATCAAACGTATATGTCATTATGCGGATTATTCGGATAGTACAACAGAAGCTCCAAGCCCTCTGTCATCTTGTATTCTATACCGCTCAAGCATTCGATACAGCCCATCCGTCTCGATCGCACGTATACTGGAGTGTCGACTGCCTACGACATTCCGGGTCAGAGATACTGCAGCGCCTACATGCATCTACAGGCGTGTAGCTGTGTCGTGCGCCAACATCGATCCCACTTCGCGCTAAACATCGACTCGACGCCTTGTTCGGGTGAGGTATATATGCTCTCTATGACCTTGGTGAAAAATACCATCTCAGCTCGTCATACGTCGCCAAGATCAGAACATTCATAGCTATCTCAACGCTCTCATTATTCACGCCATGCAGTTCATGCCCCTCCTTGCGGTAATCGCAGCTATGGCTGTTGGTTCTGCATCGGCTCAGACCTACTCCGGTAAAGGTATGCCCCCCCATCTCGATCGCGGGCTGCTTCTACACTCTGATACCATTTGTGTCACATTTTCAGCCACTCACGTCAAACACAACGGCAAGAACGGCGCATGCGGCATGCCAATCTCCGACTCCCAGCTTGCTGTCGCTCTTCCAGCAGCGAAGTTCGGCGCTCATCCGGGAGGAACAGCCGTGCAATGCGAACACACCATCCAGGTCGACTGTGAGTTTCTTATCATGTGTTATGAGTGCTGCAGGCTCCTCTTCTGACACTTTCCGCTCGCAGACCAGGGCAAGTCGACGCGAGCGATCGTGCTGGACGAGTGCAAGGACTGCAAGGGAAATGACATCAGCCTGACGGAAGGCGCATTCAAGAAGCTCGCTCCACTCGACAAGGGCAGTATTAAGGTCGAATGGAAGTTCATTGCGGGCGTCGGCGTCGGCGGCCCGTGAGGCACCCGCCTTCACTCCGAGTCGAGTAGATTGAGGATGTACCAAATGCACGAGACCCTTTATATCGAGCAAACCATCTTAACGCTGTCTAAGTGGGGATGTGACGATCGACTGCAACGTGATACATTTCCGTCAGAGTACCATGGATCGGGAACAGAAGTACGGAAGTGAGACATGGTCTGATACTACTTTACGGCGTGTTGTTTAACTTTCCCCCCCTCTGTGATAGAGGACATATGTTGCGCTCGCTCGGGGTCGGATTTCGGGATCTCTTACAGTGTACATTCATCTCTTCAACTTGAGAAGCGCATGGCCCCCAAAAAAACCATCCAGAAGGGCTTGCTCTTCAGTCTGATGGCACAAGTTGGTCGTATTTGAAACCGTTAAGTAGGTTAATGGGTCATCCCCCTCGCCTAGTTTGGTCAAAGTGTTTCCTAGCTCCTGCTTGCGCACGCGGAGGTTCATGGTGCTGCTATGGTCGCTGCTCAGTGGACCTATGGCAGTCGCTTACGCTTTTATTGCAAGTCCGACATTTTCTCGTTCCGCGAGAAGCCAGAATTAGCTGTGCGACTATGCGCTCCATTCATTAGTGCCGGACCGAGGATGTGCAGTGCACCGCATATAACGTACGTCACTCTGCGGGAATTTCGGATGAAAGGATACAACACCGAGAGGCGCTCCAGCTCATGCTCTGCCAGTGGGGATCTGCGCTACTCTAGAACGCCCATGGTCCGCTTGTAGAGGTTAGTTGATTTATGTGAACGCTTGGTTCCGAGCGACGACTGTAGAAGTTGAAGCTGCATCGTTGGATTCGTTTGGGACTGACCATCTGTTGCGCAACTGCCAGAACGCTAAACTATCCGATGAGCCCGGGTCAGTCCGGTAATATGACACTTGCCACACCGACCCTCAAACATTGGAGCATTGGGATTCTCTACCGGTTCAATCGCACAGAAGTTGGAGCTCTCTCCAACAGGCTGCGACATTCCGTGTCCGAGTCGGACGTGTTCGAGCGCGTGCTGCCGTCCGCACTGGACCACCGTCTCCACCACAAACGCCGTACCTCAATGCTTAAATGCGCTTCGTGGGCTCAGCGGAAATGTAGGAGCCCAGCCCTCCAAACATCACACAAACAAACGACTTCACAACTCTCACCAACACTCGTATTCTTCAAACCATGCAGTTCAAGACAATCGCCGCCGTCATCGCAGCTATGGCCGTCGGCTCTGCCTCTGCTCAGACTTTGACCGGAGAGGGTATGTTGCCCCCTGTCCCCAATACGCCACTTCGATGTTCTCTGACGTTTCCCTGGTCGTTGTTACAGCCACCCACGTCCAGCACAACGGGCAGGCAGGAGCCTGCGGCATGCCCATCAGCGACTCCCAGCTTGCCGTTGCCGTCTCCACCAAGGAGTTCGCGGCCCGTCCTGGCGGAGGGCCGGGCCTGAACTGCGACCATACGGTCAAGATTAGCTGTAAGTTCCGGTTTGCCGTCCTTCCCCCACCTCGCGTTTTTCTTCGTGATGTATTGATCGTCTGACTCGGACGGGGCGGCTGTTTCGCAGACCAGGGGAAGTCGGTGACGGCGATCATCCTGGACGAGTGCAAGACCTGCAAGGACGACGACATCGTCCTGACGGAGGGGGCGTTCGAGAAGCTCGCGCCGCTCAGCACGCAGAAGATCCAGGTGCAGTGGCAGTTTGTCGCTAACCCGTGAGGCGGGAGGCGGATGTCCTGGCGCGAGTACTATGACATACATTACGTAGTTGGCCGCGAGTGCTAGAGCAGGCTGCCGGCTGGAACGTGAATGCGTTGCTTTCGTTTGGCCTACGTTATGTGGCCCCACGAACCGAGGAATCGCGTGGTTGTCCCGGCTTACACCTCATGCGTGAGGTATGCCTTCATGTTACAGTTGGTGGCAACGTAGTGGAGTCCGTTGAACGTGTGAGGTGCATGCATACGTGCTGCAAGCGAGGCACGCCGCGCACGAAATGATCGGCACAAGCGCTATGATACAGCAAAAATACGATGGCCGTCTACAAGTGGTGATATAAGTAACTATCGGGATATCCCAAGCAGCAGCGACAAACACAAGGTCAGGACCACATAAGCGCCGTCCTGCTCTCGCACAGACAAAGCAGGATCGCACGCACACGACGCACACACACGACGCGGCACGTGCACGTGCCAATCACTCCTCCTCCTTCTGCACCGCGTCGACGCGCTCCGCGTTCGCGGGGTCCATGACGTCCACGCCCATCTCCTCCGCCTCGATCTGCTTGATCGGGCCCGTGAACCACTTGCGCGCGGAGAGGAGCCAGAAGCCGAGCGAGTACGCGACGACGATGCCGACGGCGACGACGGCGTAGTTGAGCGTCTGCGAGTCGACGGGGTTTGCCTGCGGGAGGATGAAGACGATGGAGATGAAGAGGATCCAGAGGCAGGCTGTCGTCGCGATCGCGTAGGAGAAGGGGCCGAGGTGGAAGGGCCCGCGGGTGAATTGTGTGCGGTTGATGACGCGCAGGGCGATGGGGATGCCTGCAAGGCGGGTAAGCAGGGGCGTCAGCGCGGGTCCGAGGACGGGGAAGTTGTGGACGTGGTGGGCGTACCGTACGAAATGTACAGGCCGATGGTCGCGATACTCGTCGCGGCCGCGAACGCGACCGAGCTACCGAGACTGGGAAGGCCGAGGATGAAACTCAGCGTGCAAGCGAGCCAAACTATCCCCGCACGCACGCGCCGTCAGCCACATCGACTTCTACCAAAACTTAAGCGCGCGGGGAGAGACGCACCGGTCCGGACGGGAGACTTGTGCTTCTTGTCGACGGCGTGGAAGAACTTGGCACCAGGGATGCCGCCGTCGCGCGCAAAGGCGTACATCATGCGGCTGTTGGACGTCACCGAGAACGTGCCGCAGAAGAACATGGCGCCGATAACGATCACCTGACGCGCGCGCGCAGCGCGTTAGTGTCAGCGACGCGCCCGTACCCCAGATAGCATCCGAAGAGCGGCGGAGGGGGGCAGACTCACCATGAGGACGATCGCACCCTTCTCGCCGACGGTGTCGAGGAAAATCTGTGCGACTGGCTGGCCTGTAGCAGAGCCGACGGTGCCCTCGAGGTCCTGGATGGAGAAGAGGAGCCCAAGGAGGAGGAACCAGCCGAGCAGGGCGGAACATCCGATCGCCATGATGATGCCCAGCGCACCCGACATGGCAGCGTTGTGCGTCTCTTCGGACATCTGCGTACATACAACGCAGTAAACGCGTTAGTGAGTATAGAGTTTAGATATCGTGGTCCGGCCGAAGGAGAAGCTTACGTGTGCGCTCCCGTCGAACCCTGCGCAGAAGCGAAGATGTCAGCCGGGGTGGCGCGATACGGAGCGAGAACGCGCGCGCAAACTTACCTGTGAGAGTGTACTGAGCCATGAGAATGCCGATAACAGCGACGTACGCGGGGCTCGCGCGTACGCTCCAGCCAACCGCGTCGGCACTCGCGGCAGTGTTGTCGATGAACGTCCTGAAGACGAACTTGCCGGACTGGTGCTTGGGCGCAGCAGCGAGCACGGCGATGACGAGCGAGGTCGTGCCGACGGCGTGCCACCAGACGGAGATGTTGTTGATGTACCGGAGGAGATGCACACCAAAGGTATTGATGAGGCCCTGCGCGATGAGCACCGCGGCGTAAATGCCGATCGTGATGCGCGCCTCAGGAACGAAGTCCGTGTTGAAGGTTGCGAGAGTGGAGATGAAGTTGGCGCAGCCGAAGCTGGGGAGAAGGGGCGGAATGAGGACTCGTTCGAGGAACAGATTGCATGAGAGTCATACCCGATACCGGTCGTGACAGCGACCTGTCCGAGGAGGTTGAACCAACCACAAACCCATGAGGCGAAAGCGGCGTCTTTGGGTTTTGAAAGCATGGCGGCCCAGAAGTAGGGGCCGCCGCTAGTAGGATGTGCGCTGCAGATTTCTAAGAGGGAGTATGAACACACGACCGTTGGCTTCGACTTCACTGCAGCGACGCACCTGCCATGGCGAGGCCGACCATCATCGTGAAGAATGCTATTGGGAAAAGTCAACGTATGCGCGCAAAAGTGTAGCGGAGTACGCACCAACGATGACCCATCCCCATACCATAACCGCCGGTCCACCAGTGTTCTACACATAACCCGGCTTGTGTTCATTGCCCCGTGCGTTGTAGGAAGAAGTGGAGAATACGCACCAAGCCATATAGGAAAAGGGAGGGGATACCGGTGATCACGGAAATGATCGAGAAGGACACACCAAAGTTCTGCAATGGTGGATCGGCAGGAAGTCAGTGGTCGCGCGCGTACCGAGCCCTGCCATCGGCGAGGGAGACACTTGCCTGCAAGAGCGACAGGTCGCGCCTGTGTGCACGACGCCCTGGTAAGGCTACCATTGTAGCGCGCGAAGGGCGAAAAAGACGCACTTTAGCTCCTGCTTGTAGCCCATGCGGGCGAGCTCCATCTCGTCGCCGTCCACGACGGCGGCGGTGGCGTTGCCGTGCTTCTCCAGGGAGGACGCGTCGGTGGACATGGTGGGCGCGCGCGAGCCAGCGTCGGGGAGGAGAAGGAGGGCGAGGTGGTGGTGGACGGGCTCCAACCGCTATCGCGGGCGGCGGGCTGGGGTGGAGGATATATGCCAACCCATGGCGCACGGGGAGATAACGCGCGGGCGTGAAGCGACTCCGCAGGGCGGGACAGTGAGAAGTTTTTGATAGCCGATCCCCTCTCGCGCTCGCGTCCCTCGGGCGTCTCCCCGCCGTCCCTCCGCGCCAAGCCCCTTGACTACATCTCACCGTCACGCCCGCCGGGCAATGTCGAAAAAAATTGACAAGGCTTACGATGGTCCTCAGTGCTTCGGATAGGAAGCCACATGTGTCAATTTTATCAGAGAGATTCAATCCCGCGTTCCAAACCGCGTTCTGTTCCACCCGCCGTTACTTGGTTATCAGCCACAGCGCTTCGAAAACATTTAGGCATCACAAACCTCCGGAGGTGGATAAAGCAATCACGGCAGCCCCGGAGCCCAGCCACCTTCAGCCACCGATACGACACTCAAGGAACCAAAATGTCAGGCCCACATCAGCCACTCTAGCACAGGATTGAATTGTTGGCAAGCGGTGATTGAAAAGTGGGTCGCCACTTATCGGAGTTCAAATTGTCTCATTGCGGTTTTCGACTTGAAGTTCGACTCCCATCTCGTGCGAGGACGGGTTCACACTCGAGGACATTAGAGAACGTATGGACACTTAATATTATGACGGTGCGTTCAGCATTCAGTTAGAATGCAGTCACATTTTGATAATGCTACACAATCACGACTTCCACCTGCTCCACTTCGTCCAGCCAGTTCAGAGGACCCTGCACTAGGTTGTTACGTGTATGAAAGTAACCCGCTCTGCGATACCTGTCCTTGCGAGCTTCTACCAACCCGTCTATCTCTTGCGTGAGAATGATGCCTTCCATCTCCTTCTTCGTCCAACGCAGTGGGAGAGCCCAAGCCGTGCAAATGTACTGGTCGTGTTCGCTGTCGAGACATCCACTCCCGGTACATTTCACCTCTGTATTCTTTTCGCTCTCTAACATCAGGTGGAGATGGACCATCGCTGTTGAGGCCCCATCCGTTCCGAGTGGCTGGCTCATAGCCTCAGCGTTCCACGCCGCACATCGGAGGAGCGGGGCGCGAAGAACCAGGACGCCGCCCGCGACTTCGCCAAACGGGACTTCTTCATACTTCAAGTCCACCTCGCATCGGACGATTTCCGCCACGCGCTTGCTCCCCTCTCTCAGCTGGATGTCGACTTCGCCTGCCTTCACCTCCCCATCGATAGCTGCCCACGACCACGATGGGGCGCGGTATCCTGCCGCCCGAAGGCCGCTCGCGCTGGTGCGTGCTCTCCACAGCAGGTCCCCGATGAGTGTCTCGAGCCAGAGGCCGGCCAGGTATCCTGGACCGCCAAGCGCGCGGTGAAATGCCTCTGCAATGCCGCCGAACGCCACGAGTTTGTCTGACGGATCCGTGACGGCCCTGCGCGTATAGTCCTCCACCGCGGTCTGCCACGCCTCGCGGATATTCCTCCACTCCTTTGACCGAGGAACGGGTTTCGGTGGTGCATCATGCTGGAAGAACGCGTCGGGGAGGCGATTCCTTCGCTGAGGATCCTCGTTGATGGAGTCGCCGACGTTCTCGATACCCGTCTGGCAGTGGAACTGGAGCGTATGCGACGTGAACACGAGTGCGCGCGGAGACATGGCGTACTCCTGCATACACCATCCTCGGGCGTTTATGGGCTCGATGGCTGGGTCGTAAGGTTTTTCGGCCCGTCTAGGGAAGATGGGGACGATGTGCACTTCGTCCATGGGGCATGCCGGGTTGTCTTCCAGCGATACACGAAGTTTTCCGTCCTGCCGGCGCTTCTTAGCTATGGCTGGGCCATGTCGCCTCTTCCGTGAGTCCACGACAACAGGTAACTGTATATCGCACTCGGGTCCTATAGCTGGTCGTGGTTCCAGAAACCCAGCGCTGACGCGCGGCGCACTGGCAGCAATGATGGTGACGTACGCATTGCGGTAGACCTGGCCCATACGCGCGATCTCGTGAAGCTTGTCGTTGTACGCGTCTTGAATGATGCATAATGAATCGATCCACAGAAACTGGATACCAAGAGCATGTTTGGTGAAGTAGATTGCGTCGAGAATAGTCTTTGGGAGGGAGGAAGAGTCGATGGCGATAGCGTATGCAGTGGCATTGGCCATGGTCGTCCTGTGCGGTTGCTCTTCACCCCATACATAACTCAATGCTGCATATAAGCCTCGAACGCCGTCTGTCGAGACAAGACGGGGGCGGCTGGGATCGGTACAGTCAATCAGCCGAGTGGGCAGGGCGGGAGCTGGGCGTGGAGCAGCTGGACAACTGCAATGAGCGTGAATACACTCCTCGACCTTCGCCTTGGCAAGGGCAAAAGTCTTTGGAGAGAGCATATCAAGAATACGGGGGCGGGCTGTGGTTGCCTTGGATGCGGGATTCTCTGACGATGGATAGTTTCAGTGAAATCACTTCAGTTCGTTGTAATTCTAGTGGCATACTCACGAGCGTCAGCGTACAGGAATCCCGTAAAGCGAAGGATATTGTTGATACTGATACTGATGGTTCGTGTGCCCTCAGGAATGCATAGATCATCCAACTGATACCGGATAGCGACCTGATCCAGGGACGACTCGGATTCAGAACCTTGAAGCTGGTTGTCGGTATACACCCCCCAGATAAACCGGCACCATGGACACCCTTGATCGGCCGCAGACTTAACGTATTTTTGCATCAAACGAGGATCTGGATCTTGTGGTTGAATGTACTCATACTCGCTCTTTCCCACTAGCAGCTGAAAACCTCCTCTATACCAGCAACATGTGGACCAAGGTCGTGTTGAAGTTGGGTGGGATAGAGCTGAGAAAGAGGGGCGTTGACTAGGACCCATTCAAGGGAGGTGATGTGAGGCACGGCGAGAGCGAAGGACGACCGTCGAAATATATTCGGCGACTTATGTGCTGGCATCATGATGAAGACATTCCACGGCGCTGTGGACTCGATCAGCCGCCGGCATGACGCCACGCCCAGTATGGTCGTACAAGCGCCCGCGCTGCACTCGCCGAGTCGCCGGTAGTAAGGACATATATTCTTGAGCTTGAACTAGTTCTCGATCAGCGCTCTAGACCAATACTGACTCTCAGTCACAGCAGCATGCAGATTCTCATGTACGACGCTCACATAAACAATCATGTCCAGAGCCTTCGAGTTTGCTCCGAGGACCAACAGGAAACTTTCCATCTGGCACTGCCAGCAACATCTAATAAGTATCCAAGCCGCTGTCCCCCGGGTAAGCTGAACATGGCTATCATCATGGAGGCTGAAAGAAAAGAAGCTTCCAGTACGAAACAACTTAAGACCCGCCACTCCGAGTCCGCCCTGTGCTCACTAATCAGAGGTGATCAGAAGTACGTGTATGCGTCCTCCGGGGAGTCGGTCACCATAGTGCACGTCATCCCCCCCTTCAACACTCTGCGATATAGGTAATTATACCTAGGGGAGATTGGACCATGTCATGAGTGGTCCAATGGGATAGTATATTTACTTCAAAATCAGTGCGTCCTCTCCTTTCCCCAACCGTTCCCTGAGTCTTGGGATGCTACATCCTGACGTAATATCTACGTAGGATCTTGAGCGAACAGATCAAGAGCCTTTCTAAGTCTAGTTGAGGGTATAGGTACGTATTGACAGCACTACTCTATTTCAATCTCTGGTGACTCCATTTCATCCAGCCAGTTCAAGGGTCCTGGTATTACGTTGCGATGCGTATGAAAATATCCTGCTCTGCGATACCTCTTCGTTTCGTGGACCTTCATGGATTGTTTCCTTACTCGCGTGATCAAGATACCTTCCATCGCCTTTTTGGTCCATCGTAATGGAAGAGCCCAAGCTGTGTGTAAGTCCTGATCTCCTTGGCTGTCGAGAAATCCGCTCCCGGTGCACTGCATCCCAAACTTGTCTGTGTGGCTCATCAAGCTGATGTGTATCGCCGTTCTTGGCATCCCGTTCGTAGCTTCGATATTCCACTGCGCACATCGGAGGAGCGGAGCTCGGAGGACGAGGATGCCACCCACGACTTCGCCGAATGGAACTTCTTCGTACTTCAGCTTAACTTCGCATCGGGCCACCTCTGCCACTCGCTTGCTCCCCTCTCTCAGCTGGATGTCGACTTCGCCTGCTTCCACTCCCCCATCGATAGCTGCCCACGACCATGACGGCGCCCGGTACCCTGCTGGCCGAAGGGCGCTCGCGCTGGTGCGTGCTCTCCACAGCAGGTCGCCAATAAGTGTCTCGCGCCAGAGGCCGGCCAGGTATCCTGGGCAACCAAGCGCGCGATGAAACGCCCCCGCAATGCCACCGAATGCCACAAGTTTGTCTGACGGATCCGTTATGGCTCGGCGCGTATAGTCCTCCACCGCCGTCTGCCACGCCTCACGGATATTTCTCCATTCCTGCGATCTAGGGATGGGCCTCGGTGGAGCGTCGCGCCGGAAGAACACGCTAGGGAGGCGATTCCTTCGCTGAGGATCCTCGTTGATGGAGTCGCCGACATTCTCGATACCCGCCTGGCAGTGGAATTGAAGTGTATGCGACGTGAACACGAGTGCGCGGGGGGACATAGCGTACTCCTGCATACACCATCCTCGGGCGTTTATGGGCTCGATGGCTGGGTCATAAGGTTTTTCGGCCCGTTTAGGGAAGATGGGGACGATGTGCACTTTGCCCATACGGTATACGAGGTCGTCCTCCGGTGATCTAAGCCCTTGGGCCTCCAAGCGCTTCTTGGGTAATGTTGTGCGTTGGCTGTTCTGTGAGACGATGATAGCGGGTAATTGTATGTCGCGCGAAGGAGGTATGACCGGACGTGGTTCCAGGAATCCGGCGCTCACCCGCGGCGCACTGGCAGCGATTATTGTGACGTACGCATTGCGGTAGACCTGGCCCATACGCCTGATCTCGTGCCGTTTGTCCTCTTCTGAGTCTTGAATGATGCATAGGGAATCAATCCACAAGAAGCGGACACGAAGAGCATATTTGGTGAAGTAGATTGCGTCGAGAATGGTCTTTGGGAGGCGGCGAGGGTTTATGCCCACGGAGTATGTTGCGACGTTAGACACGGTCGTGCTATGTGGCTGCTTCTCACCCCATACGTAGCTGAGTGCTACATATGCGCCTCGAGCACCACCTGTTGTGACAAGACGCGGACGGCTGGGATCGGTACAGTCGATCAGGCGAGTGGGTAAGGCGGGGGCTGGGGTTGGGGCAGCTACACAGTTAGGATGAGCATGAATACATTGCTCGACCTTCCTTTTTGCAAGGGCCAGAGTCCTTGGAGCGCGCATGTCGATTATACGGGGGCGAGATTTGATTACCTCAGAAGCCGGATCCTCTGATAACGAATATTAGTGTCAGTCAGACGACGCCGGTGGTACATTGCAACGGTACACCTACTGCGATCAGCATACAGATATCCTGTAAATCGAGGGATATTGTTGATAGTTACTGTAAGGGTCCGTGTGTCCTGAGGCGTGCATAGACCATCCAACTGGTACCGAATAGTGACCAGATCTTGAGAGGACTTCGCGCTTTGAAGCTGATTGTCTGTATGTACTGCCCAGATAAACAGGCACCACTTGCATCCTTGAATCGCCCCAGCCTTGAGGTCCCTCCGCGTAGTACGAGGATCTCCTGACTTATAGGAAGAATCTTTGTCGAGGTTCTTTCCCAGCTGAAAGAACCTTTCGTACCAGCACCAAGTACATATGTACGAAGGTCGTGCTAGATTATTGTGACGGGATCTGACAAAAAAGAGGGGGGGTGTAGGGGAATCCATTGCAGTGAGGTGGTATGAGGGGCAAAGGACAACTGCAGCGGGCGTCACTGTGCACAAGGGCGGTGTATACCTGTTCGGATTTGGTGACGAATGGAATACTTGACACAATCCAAATACACAGCCTGCAGCGTAGGCTACTTCGGAATATCGCATACTTCCTGACTCATCAGTAGAGAAACCCATATCCTATTTTCGACCGGTCATGTGTTGTGTTAGTGGCGAGGTTTACCTCCCTTTTGCAAGCTGAAGTCTCGTCAAAATCGATAGATCAGGGACGGTTCCCATTCGGATTCAAAGCCTACGACTACCGCGCTTTTTGCCGGCTCCAAAGACGCCTTGACCATTCTCGACAGACCTCTGTACTCTGCTCCACAAAAGTCAATTTGAACCGCTTTAAAACCTGTATACTCTCGCGGTGGCCTCCGAGTCTTGCCCCAGAAGAGTCACCTGTTCCCCCGTCAGCACTCGTGCACCGACTCCAAAAGCGAGAGAGGCAACTCACACTGAGCTGTATCAGCCGCTCCCCATCCAACATGAACTCCGACGGTCTCCCAAACCCGTCGATCGTCACCTCCGTGCGCACGTACGGCAGCTCCGAGCGTATCACCGTCGCGAACTGCCCGCTCGCGTCCTGCATCTCGATCACCGTCGGGGCGCGGACCACCTCCATCTTGCTCTTCCGCTTTGGGGCGTCGTCCGCGACAGGGGGTGGGGAGGGCCCCGAGAGACCATCGTCCTCATCCCCGTGGAACAAGGTGGGCGAGAGGGGTGAGGCGCGTGCGGCCGCGAGACGCCGCGGATGTGGATTGAAGTCGAGCAGGATGATTTTCTGGCGGGTAGAGGGCATGGGTGAGGCGAGGTCGAAGCGGCCTAGCACGACGCGCTGGCCATGGACGAATCTGTTGCGAGAGGTAGATTAGCGCTCTCCGCATCTGCCCACGCGGATGCAGATGGGAGACGTACCGCGCGTATTTTGTCCTAGACTCCAATACGTCCATAAAGCGTGTATGTTTCGTACCCCATTCGTCCCAGGGGACGATCTTTCCGGGCTCGCACGTGGCATAAGAGAGGAGCGCGCCGGCGTGCACGAAACCATGGTAACCCTTCGATTGGCGGGAATGGTCCGCGGTCGCATACTGGAGCGTGAACACGAGAATGTGATGCTCCGGCGCCGGCGCGAACGGCGCTCCTGGTGGCGGGCCTACGAGAAGGGGGGTCGTCTCGAGCTGGAAGAACGAGACGTGCCAATCGTTGCGGAGGGGAGGCAGTTTAAGGCGAGCGGCGGGACGGAAGTCGGCGAAAGCGAGAGGTGTAGGGCGGGCGGCGGCGCAGTCGACGTGGGCGAGGGAGAAGAGAACGAACTCATTGCGGTCGGCGTCTGAGAGGATGAAAGCGCGGGGTGAGAGCCAGGCGAGCCCGGTCGCGAGATAGGGAAGGCCGTCGCTGTTGCCTGACTAAAGATGGAATTAGTTGGCGGAAGCTCGAGGGTGAGAAAACGCCTACAAGGATGAGCGTGCCCGTTTTCCAGTTCCATACGGTGACAGAAACGGTATCGGACCACTCCATGAGCGCAAAGAGATCATGCGCGATACACAGTCCCGTCATATACACCTCCACGGTACCCTCGCAGCGAAGGATAGGGTTTTTAGCCAGCGGATGCGCCTCGTAAGTCGACAGAGCCCAGACGTGTATCCTGCGCAGACACTCAACATCATTCGCACAAAATCGAATGCTCAAACTCACACTCCATGCAGGTCGAGACATATCAACAAGTCCTGGGAAGGATCGGTAGTGATGTCGACTAATGGATGCGTCTGCACCCAGCTCCGGTACTCCGGTTCCGGATGTGTCGATGAAGGGAGACGTGTCTCGTTTATGCATATCTTGCCGTTGTCGGTGACATTGAAGAACGTGCCGCCTTGCATCTCATAGGGGAGCGGAGTGATGGGGATGACATATCTGGAGTCCAGGAACGAGACGTGTTGCCAGTCCAGCTTGAGCCATCGTAAGCGTCTCTCGCGGAGGAGACGTAGTCGGTCAGAAATGCACAGTTCCCCGGGAGGTCCGTCATTATAGCCTTCGACATCAAGTTCCATCTGGTACAGGAGTGTGGGAGTAGCGGATATGACAGTGTTGAGCTTCTTGCAGACCTGCAGTGGGAGGGATCCTTGCATAAGCTTCATAGTCTTTGAGAATATTCAGGGAACCTTCCTAGTAGACTTACTTGCATACATTTCAGTATGTCTGTGGAGTCCACGAACCGCAAAACCTCGATTATTATTTCGTTTGGGAGATCGAGGAACGACTGCGACTCGGATTGTCGACTCGACAACAGCTTTGTGCTGCATGCGCAAGCGGTACGCACTCGGAACGGGAGGGTTCTATCTTGAACGCCGCTCATGATGAGGTTGTGGCGCCTTCGGCTAGGAGCAGCGGATCTCCGACGATGTCGAGGACTCGGTCAGGACAAAGCAGAACGAAGGAAAGGAGCGCGGGCCCGCCTCGCGCGTTTGCCTGCCGCGGAGTTGTGTGGCTGTGGGAGACACGTGAGAGTGACCTAATATTGATGGCCTTCGATGGTCCTCCGCGATCGGCCCGTCGGCTCGGTCTAGCCGACGGGAGCACCGTGTGGATTGCCGCGCCCGTCGCCACCGTCGGTTGTCCCTGGACGCGAACCACAACCACCACGTCAGCGAATCGGCCACCCAGTGCTTCATATTCACTACGACAAAAAACTTGGTTTTTTGAGAGGCGCTTGCAGCGCCCGGTCCGATTCTTTCCGTCATAGTCCACTGTTTCTTAAACCCGTCATTCGTTATGTACAGCCGTGCGCCTCTCCGTACGTTTCCAGTTCGCCACCTTATCTCGTTCTCTCCATCCGTCGTACCTGCCCTTGGGCGCGCGGCATAGGACAGTAACAGCCGACGCTATTAAGGAAGCCCTCCAGGCATCTGACCCAGCGTAAGCGAAGCCATCACGAACAAGGGCGCATTCGCACAGAAGAACGTCCCCAGTCGCTACGAGGGAGAAAGGCATAGTGTTCCTTCGCTCCTTTACGTTGAACCGGATTGTGCCATCATACACGGTAAAGTCGAGCTGATGCTTCATCAGGAACGTCTAAACGTCACAGCAAGATCGACATACGGTGTTTGAGGTCAGGCCCGATAACGACACATGTACCTCCTTTAAATCTTTCATGAGGGGCCCCGTGGGCGGTGTGTCGAGTGGAAAGCACGCCCTGTTCAGGAGCGTTGTTGCTGCATGGCAGTCGACGTCTCGCAGAAGGCGTAGCGTGATGCTCACCAACGGCCGAGTACCCTCCATACGGAGTGTGACAGCAACCATGGATCCTATTACCCACACGCTTAACGGGGCCACAGTCTTGTTGTCAGCCGCCGCAAGTGCTGCATGAGTCGGTGATCTGTGTAGCCACCCTGTACTGGGGGGCAGGTGAACCAAGCTGTAGGAAAACGTGGCGGGGCTCCGATATGAAAGGAACGATCCAACACGCCTAGCACTGTGTGAACGACAATATCCGATGTAAAAGGCTCATAGTACGGACCTCACGTCGTCTTCACTCATCCACATGTCCCACCCCACAGCGCGGGTATCGAGAGCTATTTCATCTTCGACCTTGACAAGCCGCATCGGTGAGTCTTCGAGTTTGCTGCCCGTGAAGTGTGAGTTTTCGAGTAGGGAATTAGCCACCGCACAACGTTACATTGGCGTGCCAGACGAAGTGGAATGAGGCTGCACGGACATGACGGTTGATACAGAACGGCAGCATTCACATATCATAGGGGGTAAGTTAAGTATTAGAGAATAGGGTAGATCAAACACTGGACACCAGAGCCTAGTCAATCTCCTCCGACAGGACGTCACCACGACCCGCGTATCTAGCCAGTACATGAATGTGCATCATCTGGAACGCAGGCGTGTCATGAGGCGGCGGTCCGCGCACGATGGAGCAATCGATAATCACGACGTCATTAGTACCCAAATTGGTGAACGCCATCTCGATCCGGCCAGAGGCAGACCCGTCGGGAGGCAGGTAGTGAGTATCGAACCCCTAAGTCGGCGTCAGTATCGACGGCGAACGAAAGTACTGGGCACTGACATCATGAGAGTTTACCCCGCAGGCACTGAAGCACGTCACCGATGCAGAGCCCCCATCGCCGCCTTGAACGCGTGTCAGCAGGCAGAAGAGATATGGGAAGTGAAAAAGCTCACGTTCGACGCTGGCAGTGCCGATACCGTCCGAAATCACGTCGCGATCGCGCGCGCGGAAGAGTTCTATCTCTAGGAACGAAGTGCGGAAACGCCTCGAAGAATCGATGACTATTTCGTGCCGGCGGACAAGACCGGCGAGCCGGACGGTAACCGGCTGGTCATCAATGACGAGGAGGGACTCCCCAGGTCCGTCATCCCAGGTGGTTTTCGACCACGGTAACATCGTCACACCGTAGAAATGTTCCTCTTCGTCTTGGATCCCCATAAATTGTGTCAACTTCCTGAAATAACGTCAAGGTCGGTGCGTGGCTATGAACTGGCGAATGCCACACCTCTTCTCAATTAGGGAAAGCCAATTGGGTGTGTTGCCTTCTGGCTCCGTCGGCTCAGGACGGAGGCCGAGGCGTATGGAGTAGAGTGGGGGGCCCATTGAAGCACGAATATCGGATACTCATCGCAGTGGCAGGCTTTAAAATGTGCTGCATTCTCGATTCGACCCTCTCAGCCACAGGTTTTACAGGGGCGGAGAATTAACGGCTCTATCCCTAAGGGGCCCTTCGGAGGACAAAAATACGACGCAATTCGAACTGAATGTGGCCCAGCGCGTCTCGTGTGATCGACGAGTCCACGGCAACAATGTCGCCGACGGAGATGGACGCGAACGGAAGCCGAAGGTTGTCGGCAGCGATCCGGTATGGAGTATAGTAAACCGAAGCGAATGCCTGCGTACCAGCAACGTCAGTGGATGAACACAAGCGGCAGGCAGTACATACATGACGGCGATTGTTCGCGATGCGGCTCAAAGATAATGTATCTGGTGGTTGTTCTGCCGTACTATGAGTGACACACCCGAGTCGATAGCGAGAGCTTCGATACGTACGGTGAGGGGCCAAGGTGGCATAAATCGCCGACAACGCGTCATTATCGATGCCACGCAGGAGATTTAACTCGATCGTGTATGTTGGATTCGCGGTGACCATCGACGTCATGGACACCAATGTCGCTACTCCTGTTGCCCTCACCGTGCAAAGCATGTGACGTATAGCGAGTGATTGTTGCTCTCCGTCGTCTAGCCACGAGTATTGACGCAATGGCAGCCGAGCCAATGAGTATAAACCCACTGACGGTCGTTGCAGAGAGGTGAGACGGGAAATACGGCTGTCGACGCGAAGTCAGTCAAATTCCGCAGCGGAACGGAGACCATTTACGTACGCAACCGTGCTCGGGGGCACCCATTCAGGCGCGTCTACGACACTCGGTGGGATAGCTGTGTTAGGTTGCATAGCTGGTTGCCGGAGAACACGAGAGCAAGGAGTAGGCTTATAAATACGCCTACCTTTACGGTTCGAGGACTAAAGGTCGCCCACGACGTACGGACACGTTGGAGGGGAATCGAGTCACTAGGGCCGATCGCTCGGTGATAGGAGGCCTCGTCGTGAGACGGTTTATCGTACACAGAGCATGTGATATACCCGTACATGCCCCTCTAATCACTCTCCACAGCGAAGCCGTCATCCATCAGACTGTTTGAGGGTTGAGCGTACGATGAGCTCGCTTCTGCCTTGGGAAGCGTCAACACCGTCTGTATGGGTGCTCACTGAGTGGCAAATCACGAATACGACAAGAAAGCCCACCTTGATTGTATCGGCAGTCGCGACGCGTACCACATTCATCGGCTCAAAGTAGATGTCCCAACGAATACCGGTGCGAGAATGCCTCGAAAACGCGCGCACCGCGATCGACACGTCGACGAAGTCCCCGCGCTTGATGCTGACCGGGGAGCTCTTGCGAATCGTTCCTGACGACGTCTGCACGTACGTCACTGGTTGTTCGGTAATCCGCCACTGACCCTCCATCTCCTTCAGCGTCCCATAGGCGTAATCCCTAGGAGACAAGACGGAAGGAGGAGGGGATTTATCCGCCGGTCGGATCTGACGAGCAGAGATGGGTTAGTCAGAGGAGTGGAAATGTGTGGAACGATACGTGCCTTCGTGAACACCCTCCTACGCAGGTTGATCGTGCCGGAGCGAACGTGTTTCGGGCCAATGGAGACGCCCAGGTGATCGAAAATGGACTGTCGGATGTTGCGTAACGCTTCTTCCTGTGGTTCAAACGCAGGTTTGCAACCCCCGCCGACTAGTGACAGGTGCTGCTCAGCCTTCTTAGCATTCTCCTTCAACCTGACATGTAGTCAAATGGTTAGAATTTACACGACGACACGAAAAATCACTCACCCGTCCCAATCTCCCGTTGTGGTGAGGTTCACTTCCGAAACCACGCCTTGGACTCGAAGGACGAGTAGTTGCCTATCGGCTGCACCGTCAACGCTCGGGCGTACAAATACCAGTGCGCGCTGAATGTCTGGACGGCGTTCCACGCCGAGCCACTCGTATACCTCCTCCTGCGTAGGGGGGACGATACGAGCCGGTTTCGTGTTACCTACAGAGACGTTTCTGTCCTGAGACAACCGGCACGCGTCGGAGGGCCACAACTCAATGGCCAAAGCGTGTTCGTTGCCTGTAACAGCGTCGGAGTTAGACCGCTGGATCGCCGCTGAATCTCAAACAACGTACCAGTAGCGAATGCCATCTCGATTAGTTTACGTCTACCGTGTGTGTGGCGGACGTGTGATTTATAGGGCACTCGCGCGGGCATGTTTTGCGCACTGCTGGGTAAGATGCGAGACACGTTCTGTACGTCATTAGCTCGTCCGATCGGAGCGGTCTGGCTGGCGTGTATTGTGTCGCATATTCAATATATCGATGTGGGGCTGATCTTTTGCGTTAGTATTGCCCAGACGGAGGGGCGAATCTCGTTGCCTCACCGTCATTCGCGCGGATGTGATGTAACAGTGGTGTCTGTCGGTCCAAGCCGGATAGGCGGGAAACCGAGTCGACTGTGCGTTATAAACCCTTCTCGCCGACGATACGGACGTGCTAAACGAGAAAGTCGACCATGTCAGCCAGAACGAGGAGCCACAAGCACGACTTGACTAACCCCGGGGCCGAGACGGACGAGCTCTTCAACGCCTCTAAGGAGCCTGTCGCCAAGAAAGCAAGGCACGTGTTCTGCGCTATATCCGCACATCCTGCCTTACATACTTCCGCGTAGGGTGATGGTTTCAGATACCGTGGCGCCGTCGACTTCTGCGCCCGCACAGGCAGAGGAGACAGACGGGTCAGTCCCGTCAGTGTGAGTGAATGAATTGGATGCTTAGCTTCCGTTCCAGGGACGGCGTAGCATCTTCGCCCACGACGTCACACACCTCTGACACTCGCGGCGAGGAGACGGTGACGGTGACGCCAGCTCTCGACAAGATGAAGATCGTCGTCGAGGACTGGGTGACGCAGATTACCGTAGAGTAAGTTAGACTCCGCTTAACGCGTCGGCCTCACCCCTGACTTTCGCTTCAGCCGGCTAGAAAAGTACGTCGGCTTGAGTCAGCCCCTCCTGACCCGGTTCGGGGTTGCCCACGTCCCGAGCAAGGCGGACTGGGGCGTTTGGTCCTCCGAACGCGACACTAGTCGCCGCTTGTGCCTGGAGAACAAACCGATCACGATCTTTATCGCGGGCGTGGTCCGTAGCTGTTACTTCGTTTCTCGCAACAACCAGCCGGTGTCGCCGGTCAACGTCGGGTTAGCTCCCTTGCGTGAGTACGACCTGGAAGCCGCCCGCGGTCTGTTAGCGAAGAACCCACTTAGAGAAGGTAAGTTTACGAGTTATTTTCAATGTTCATAGCTCATATTTGCCTTGCCAGCGCCGTCCACCGACGTTGTTTACGCCAACCGCTACATGTCTGCCTGGTCGGACGACTCAGACGCGGAGGAGAATGTAAGTTTGTTACATGAAACACGTACGAGACGTTGGCCAACGAGTCACCCAGGTGCAGAAATTCAATAAAGTGTACGACCTTCGCCAGCCCGTCGCTGGTACACCGCCTCTCTTGAGTGCGAGGAAGGTGAAGGTCGGCGACATCGTTGTCGCTGAGGTGCAGCTCATACGCTACAAGGTCGCCCCTAAAGATGACGAAGACGGTAAGAGTCAGCTAAAGACCCCTTCCAAAGTCAAGGGCAAGAACTTCTCCTCCCCGCGTAAGGGGTGGTCCGCGTTCAGAGCATCGTTCGAGCTGCAGTCCCTCCACGTTATCCTGCAGAACCCGTTCAACCCTTCGGCGATGGCAGAGGAAGAGGAGCCTAGCGTACCCGTTGGATTCTGATAACGTCACGGTCGAGTGTATGATTAGTGTTGAATAGGCGTGACTCCAATATGACTGTTTCCCATTGTACTCGAACCATCGCAGTTCCTGCTCCCGGTACCGGTTTTGCCTGGTCCAGGCCCGCGTGTACTTCGTAAGGGTTTCTAACGCGAAAGAAGTAGCTGACGGGGATGGTGAATATGGAATTGTCTGTGCGCGCGGGCCGCGCGTAGCGGGATCGTCCACGATTGCAAGACCAGCGCTTGTAATACGTGCGCGTGACCGACTCGGCAGTTCCGTGGCCCGATGGCCGAACGCCTCTGCCGCGCGTACAGGCTCTGCAGCGTGCCGTCGCTGGCGTCCCTGGTGATCACTCCTAATGGATTCGACGGTGCGCGCTGGATGATCGACACGAATCGGTTCAGGTCGAAGTCGACCGTCGAGAGCGCCATCGCGTCTACTGCGGCGAATGCACCGTTCTCCACCCTGTGTGCATTCCACTCGAGCACGAGGCTCACTTTGAACAGCGCAGCGGCCGTCGGGCGAAGTCCAATCACGAGCGTTCAGAACATTATGTCTTTTGCTATACCAGACGCCAGCACAGTTCTACGTCCGAATACATTAAACATGATTCACGTGGTAGGGGCTTTTGCGATAACGTTGACGTGAAGCATGATAAAAGTTACGTGGCCCGCGAGGGACCTGGCAGCCAAGCAGATTACGGTGACGGCGTCGTCGCGATGGACATCCCTGAACTCCATGCGTTGCGCAGCAAACGGCGGTGTTCCCGGAGGGACGTAGCTGGTGTGGAACCTGCTTACCAGCCGAGTGTCGTCGAAGTTGTGAATGGCTGTCACATGCGCGGTTTGGCCGTCTGATACAGAGCCGTCAGAATTAGAGTATGACATGAGCCTGGCCGCCAGCTTACCTCCGGACGTATCGTTGAATGTCGCATATGCTACACGGTCAGATTCCCGCATCAGCTGTAACTCCAGCTCCAAGGATGTTGCAGAAATTGACGTGGCGCGGACGAGACCGGAGAGTAGGACGTAAACAGGCTTGCGGTCAATGACGAGCATATCGTCGTTCTCGTTGCCTGCCCAGCGGGAACTGTCCCAAGGGGGCGACGCGGGCCGGCGCCTGGATTCATAGTCCGCCCATTCCACCTGCTGCCATGGAATGGCGGCGAGGGCGTAGTGGCCGCTGACACAGTCCTTCCGGTCCATGTTATAGGCGAGCTCGCTGCGTTGGTCAATTCCCACTCGCAATGGTTCCAACTTCATACACACTTACAAGGCAGCAGCCCGGGACATCCAGGATGGTCGGACAAATGTATTGCCGTCTTCGGTGGCGCGCGTACGCAGGTGAACGGAGTACAGTGGGGGGCTCATGTTAGTGTGGACAGCAGCGGGGCAGTGTAGTGGGGGGGAGGGAAGACGCAAGCGTTCGCCTCGTCAGAAAACCGACAGAGGAATCCTCTGAGGGGCTGACTGTGGCGGTTTACAGGGGCGTTCTCCTTTCATTCGGGAGCACGTCATAGAGGTTTCTGGTGATCGGTCGATTATGTTCGCAGTTCAGGGTGAAGCCGACGAGCGCCGAGCTGCACCTAACAGCTATTTGAAGTCATGAATCGAGATTCGAGTGTGCGGTAGGCAAGCGCACGCGGCGCAGACGCCCAAGCGCTCAGCGGGCATCGCAATCAAGGTTGCCTTCGCTTCCGGCTGGGACTCCTCGTGCCCTACTCGTCGACGCCCCCCGAATTGTATATAGTCAAGGTACCACCCTCGTAACAAACAACGATGTTGTCCCATGGGCTTGTCGCGGTCCCCATGATCTATCGTGAGTCTCATTCACTTGGGAATGGACGATTGGGATGGAGCCTGGAGGTCGGACGAGGGACAGATCGGCAGTCTCGCCCACTTGGGAATGAACGATTGAGATGGATCCCTGAGATTGGATGAGGGCTAGGTCATAGAGCGGATACTATTGCAGTGGGTCATAAGGCTGAAAGGGGCAGAGGGCTGCGATGAGGTCATGCAGTCTAATGGCTATCCTGTCCAAGAGGGGAACTCCGCTCCATGATCCGTCACGTTTGTGTCTCGTTCATATATAGGGAACGAATGATCTCATAACAAACGTGCAGCAAATCGGTATGGATGAGAACGAACACGGTCGTTCAGCCCCAATCTCCTCAACACCCATCGATGCGCGTCCTCTATGCGAGATGGAGCCAGCGCGCGTGCGGGATCGTGCGCGTGTTGCCCGTGAATACGATGGTGAAAACTATCTATCCGAGCTACTGTACGTGCCACTGAGTATGCATTCCGACGCGTGCTGAACCTCTCTAGGGCTACATATCGAGTCGTGCGGAGGTTGGGCCGCTCCGCGCACTCGTTCTCGCTGTCGAAGGTCCCTCACAACTATACATGGTCCGACGGAAACTCTCAATCCGCCATGATCGGAGGGAACACGCTCCATGTAGGTATACGTGCCATCGTCTATCGCATAGACACGCTCGTTCGGGACGGCGTGCCCGTGAAGCTTATCATCGAGGCAAGAATGCCGTACGAACCGGACCGCAACGCACAATCACGCTTGTTGGGCTGTAAGCCCCACGTTTGACTCGATTGTCGACTTGCTAACCGCTCTCCTGGAACATAGACCACGATTCCAACCACCGGCTCACTGCGATCCATCGGGTACGCAATGCGAAACCTGTAAGCTGTCTCCGTCATTGATGTGTTCGATGCATCCTAAAGTAGCTCGTCGTGACAGCGCATATACGACGCTACCAACAGTCAAGGTGAACCCGGTGTCATTGTCTCGGCTTCCGCGCTTCCACGTTGTCGTGTCATCATGCTGGACTGCGTGCTTGTCCGTAGGCGGTCTGCGCGTGGCATAGGGGTGCCTCGATTTGTAGCGAAGTCCCTATACGTCGTTTCGTGGAATTAGTTGTATCGGCTGCTTCGATTTGTTGCGCAGTTCTTATACGTTATTGCGTGGAATCAATCGGATCAGCTCCACGCCGCCTTTATACTGACATCCAGGCCGAACGCGTATGTTCACATTATCCGTGACGAAACCCTCCACGCGGCAGCTAAAACCCGAACGTCTTCGCACGTCGTGTATCATCTTCTTCTTCAGACACACGGTGCGCATCCCCATGTTTCTTCGTAGCCTTCTCAGCTGCCTAGCCATTGTTGATTACTATCAGTAGCACGTTGCTTTCATGGAAAACACCAGGACCATCGCTTTACCGTCCATCGGAATAGTCAGCCAAGTTCCCTTTCAACGGTTTGCCTCTTCGCCGCTCGTGAGGGCCATCATGTTATGGGCCGATGTTCCCCCTCACGTTCGGTTCCGTCCGCTGCTTCCTATCAAGGTGCGCACATCCGGTGTCGGGACTGACAAGCTCTGATCATGCCTAGATACGCATGCACATCATGTGCCGCTTTGTCGCTCCGACGCCCGTCGTCCTGATTCAAATGGTAGTCGGCGGTACCGTTGACATCACGCAAGGCACTGTCATCACGGCCATGCACCTTACGAGTGCCATCTTGGCCAAGGTCCTTAATTTGCGCACTCAGGCAGCTACCAGAAGAGCTATGGCGACCTTTGTGCGCAGTCTTCCTGTCGTTATCGTCTCATGCTGACCAGGACACAGACCGTACGATCTGTCGGGATGATCGCTTTCCATGGACGCGCAGGGTATGACGACGTTGATCATCGCATTACCGACGTCGCGTACTCTAGTGGAAGCACGATCCTGAACCCCATTCCCGGAGGTACGGTGCTAATAGGGGTATGACGTTAGTTTACGCCGGCGGGTCGAGCAGACATGCTGTATAAATACAACCGCAAATTGGGGTTTCCGAACGAACACTGCTTTGCGCCATGGCCACCTTCCTGGATCTCGACTTGTACACTCTAGTTTGCGTGGTTGCTCAATCCGACTTTCCATCCGTGCTCCAACTCCGCAGAGTATCGAGGCGCATGTATGACATCGTCAAACTACACTTCTCGCGATCTCTTTCTGCGACTCTGTTCCCGTACTGTTCGCACATCCGAGGCATGAAGGAAGCCCTAATCGCCAACAACGCGTTCGTGGTCGGCCCCACAGCACTCAGGTTCTTCTTGCAAGAAGCTGTCTGCCCAGAGGAACCCCTCACGATCGTCGTGCCCAGCTCTGCGTACTTGCGCTTTGTCACGTACATCATCGATCACGAAGAGGGAAATTCCGTCAGTGAGTTCATCGCTCGTGCGCCCGCCCTGTCGCGCCATCGATACGTTTTCCGGACGGCGAAAGGGACAACAATCGAGATCATCCAAAGCATCTCTCGGCACCCTCTCCTACCCATCATCCGCCCAACCCACACAGCGCTGGCTAACTACATTAATCCCGTTCATTTCGGATGCCTGTGGCCTTCGCTGACGCTGCGGCGCCGAGCTCTCGTCGGTCCCTTGGGTGTGGTTCCCCTATCGCGCTTCGAGACGTCCACGATCGTACCCCTCGACGTCAAGATATGGCCTTGGTCCTGGATGGAACGCAAAGACCAGTCAGTTGACGTCACTTCCGACTTCATCTGTCCTGGCCAGCTCCGCACCATCGACGACGCAGGTTCAATCTACGGCCGATGCGATCCCATCCGCTCCGGCCCCTTGGAGGCGTCATTCCGGTTTCGCCTCGATGTACGCCCGTGCCGGTGTGGATGCCTCGACAGCGAAACGACGTACGAAGCCATACCGAGCGAGGACACCTCCGGGCAGTAAGTACTTAAACCTCCTGTACAGGGACAGGTTACACACGATCACCATGTCTGCCACAGAACAGCCGACAATTTCGCCCTATGACATCGTGGCTCCAAACTGGGTATCGCACCGCACACTCCGGTACGCACTTCAATGAGTAATGTTATGTTTTGCGTCTTAACGTTACGTCTCGTAGGGCGGTCGGCCGTCTCGCTGGGTATGCGGACGAGCACAACCACGTCTACCCTTTAATCGATCTACCTATTAACCGAATGCGTTGGGCGAACGTGGACGGAATGTCCACTTCTACCGTCGACGGCTGTCGCCTTCTTCTTCGCACGGCCGGCATAGTTTCTTCCCTATCATTTACTGCAGACGATATACTTCTCCCCACGTACTCGATCGGCCTCGAATTCCTACGAAGCATCGACGGCGATGCATTGGATTTTATCTACAAACACTTTGCTCCACGTCGTGAGTGCATATCATGTAGTACCCTCTATTCTTTGCTGACCAATGCGCAGAATCTCCTCCTCTCTCCTTCCGTCCTACGCACTTTCTGGACAATCACCGCCAGGTGCGTACATGTTCGTTGCGGCCGCTCGTAACCTCAACCATGACACGGCGTTTCAGGAATTCTCGTCCATCTATCTTTCTCCCAACCGCGCCTCGATTCACGGGCAGGAAGTGTCGTTTAGCTTCATTTCAGTGGGAGATATCGTGGCGGTGGATTCGCAGATCGTTCGCGATAATTTAGGCTGCATTCGCTTTGCATTAGATCGTGTATTCATTATGAGTAAGCGTCCAGTCTGAACGCTATACTCCTGTTCTATGTAAGGTACTCTGCGTTGGAGAGTGCTGGCGACGATCCCTCTAACGCGGCCCGCCGCGGGACTTCTCGGGTTGCATCAGAAACCTATATTGTCTCTCGCTGGTGTTCCACAATTCGGACATTCTCCATGTGGGAGACGTTACACAAAAGCTGCCTATTGCGCTATCTCCTTCACTAGGCCCCGTAGACGAGAACGAGTCACGCGCATATCAGGGGTCGCTGCAGCTGCCACAGCAAGAGCATGCGCGCTCTCAACTCCGCCCACAGCCTCGACTAGACGTTGCGCTTGAGATGCAGCGTGGGCTACTTTCAGACGCGCTATATACCGCTTGCGAAGTCCTTGTTGAACGCTTATCTGTTCCTTCTCATCCTTCCTCGACGGGCGCACCTTCGCTTCGTCGCATTGTAACGTTGACCTAGATCTTGCATGACTGTGATTCTGCCGTACGTCTCCCATATGCCATTGCTCAGGGCCCATATTCTGCATGTTGGTAGATATTATGTATGTGTGCCACGTTGCAATATATTCTTGCTCGGAATGCTTTGAGGGAAGGTACAGCAACAATTGTTGTGTCGGACAAAGATGTACACAACGTGCCCAAATTCTAAGCGTGCATTCTGACGGTCACGACCTCCCTTTGAGGCCCCAAGTTTGCCGCTTAGTCGAGGACTCCTGGGCTGACGCCGAACCGGCTGGGGACGAGCCTAAGAAAACTGAGGCGTCCATGACTGACGTTCTAGGTGTTCAAAAATAAGCGCCCAATCGTCGCGTGCTGAAACCGGTGTCAGCAGTACAAATCTAATAACAAGTCAGCGCTCACCTCTTCAGAATTGGCCAACTAGACCTCCAGAGGGGGTCAAGTGTCTGCTAGAGCCTACACTCCAGGGCCCAATGGAGTGTAGGCTCTAGAAGAAACCTGACCAGAGAGTAGGGAGACGTTTGTACGATGTCTATCTGCAGACGCTCTTCAAACGCATCAGCTAAGGGGAAAATGTTCATGAGTAGTTCATACCGTATGTGTGGTGCTATCTATAGAGCCTTATGAAGAAATGTATCCTAATAAAAGGATGCATGCCACTACAAGGTAGCGTCAACTGCTATTGAACACTAGAGAAAACAATAGTCAAACTCACCAACGTTGCCATAGCCAGGTTGTGCAAGAGAATGAGGGCACTCCAACAAAGGAGGCCAAACGCACAACGGAAATCGTTGTTGGGCTTAGGGGAGTCTGGCGAGGATGCCCCGCTACTATGCCCGAAGGCGTAGACGCCCCCAGTCCTCCCGGAGCGTTGGAGCTTGCCGAAGGCCCGACGCTCCGTATGGGAGGACACCCCGCTCCCTCAAGGTGTTCGGCCAACACCTTGAAGGAGGTCAACCGAACTCGTCTGCGCGAAGAAGACGAACGTCTCGGAGAGACGTTGTCTTGACGTGTCGAGACGCGTCGAGACGCGTCTTGAATCGCGTTGGTTGTTGTTGTTTACATTCCCACAGTCACGCGTTCACGGACGACCGCCGGGCGCCAGACCGACTGACTTGTCCTCCGCAGGCCCATCCTCGTCCTCCTCGCCGCTCGTCCTCCTCACCGCTCGCCCTTGTCCTCCACGCCATTCGATCGGCCGATGGCTTCCCTCAACAAGATACTAGCATCCATTGGGACGACCCGTGTCGCGCGTCGCTGCCATCCGATCAGCGTATCCGGAGCTCGAGGGAGGAAGTCGCGATAGGTCCGACGCTGGCTCGCGGTAAGTGCTCCTCGTAATGTCTCGGCGCGCGTGTCCTGACTCTGGTGGACGTTCTGCGGAAGACCCCTCATGCGATGCCTTCGCCAACACCAAGCGTCCGACGGGCCAAAGGAGTGCGAAGGTCCCCCCCTCGTCGTCATATCTGCTCAGCATTGGTGAGTGCGCGCCGTTACATCCTGGGGCTCGTAGGCGCCGCAACGCGCCCAGGAAGGTCGTGTGGTGCTCGGATGCAGGCAAATGGACAGCGGCGATCGCGAACCGCGGAGAGGGATCGTCCGTCTCCCTGTGGAGACGTCCCTGCTCTTCCTTCAAAGTGTCATATTGGCGTTCGCTTCGCTAGACTGACCCGCTGTGCGGTTCTTTAGGTCTCGGTACCAAGGATCCAGGCTTCGATTCCGATGGCCGCCGCCCAAAACAATGGAGGGATAAGCTGGAGGAGCTCATTGTCGGGGACTGGGAGCGGCGAGAAGGCGAAGTATCAGGCGTTCCCCGCGGAGAGCCCATCACATCAGGCAAGGGGCGGTATGGGATGATTTACAACTTTGGGAAGGGCAAGAAGGTCGGACGGTCTGATCACCACCTTGAGGACCGCGGCGTCAGCCTCCTGAGACGAAGTTCGTCGCTCATACACCCGGTACGTCTCGGTATTTGCTCGAAGCTATGCTCGGACATGGCTGAAACACCGCGGATAAGGCTACACGGTATTGGAGAACGTGGTGGTCGCGAACGGCACCCTGTTCATTGTGGCGAATGACTGGACCAAGGTTCCCAAGTTGAGCGACATTGCGTCGTCCTCGCTCGAACCTTCACGACCCCCGCGGCTGCAGGATTGGCACATGCTGACCGCGAGGGACGCTAGCACTTGGTTCGGTCCGTACGCAGCAATGTGGGTGGCTACGTCCTTTTGACTTTACCATCTCCGGCAAACGCTGACACGCGTCCAGGATACACGGCACGTCCTGGCTCGCGCTTGACAAGGCCGAGGCTCAGGACCCCTACAACATCTTTTCCCTCTTCCGCACGCAAGCGTCTCTAGCGTCCATTTCCCCTGCGTCGTCGCACAAGACGGTCCACGGTCTCCACGGTCTGTCGGCGTCCCTCCCTGCACCCCCTGCAAGCTCGATCCCCGCGCCTCTACGCATCATATTCCCCCATGTCCCCACGTTCTCTAGCCCGCATATTCCTCCTGGCCCAGGCGAAGACGACAAGACGCATCCCCCGCTCAGGGAGCGCGCACACGTAGGCTTCCACCCGCTCACCCTCAAGACCGTCCTCCCCTCCGTCGGCATGTGGTTCGAGGAGGACTGGGCGGACCTATCGGAAATGCACGTGCCCTTCCTCTTCGAGCGCGTCGTCGTCGCGGACCTCGGCGCAGCCACTGCGCTTTCATATACGAGGAGAGGAGTCCGACTTGGCCTGTTCCAAAGGGCGTAGAGTACTGTTCGATGTCGTCCCTACTCCCTCAATCTGACCCTAAGACTACGGGTAGTCGATCAGAGCGATCTGCGTAGCCAGCGGTTTGGAATGGATGGGAACGAGTGGGGAAATATGGCTCCAGCGTTAGTTAGGTGAGGTACCACCACTGACCGATCTCTAGCTGTATGCGCTCATCTCAACAGCCGGGTCCGATCCACTCCTCAAAGGGGTGACCCCTGTATTAAATACCACCACTGACCGATCCCCAGCTATATGCGCTCCTCTCAACAGTCGGGTCCGATTAACTCCTCTAAGGGGTGACTCCTGTACCAAACGTCCGTGCACGATCTTCCAACATTTTCTCTATTCACGTTATCCTGACGACATCATTCTCCAGGTGAGAACGGGCCCATCATCTGGGCCTGACATCACTGGTTTGTCACTGGTTGATGAAGTCCTGTAGGGGCCACGGTGGCGTTTGCGCTCACATCCAATGCGCGCGGTGGCCTCATATCATAAATGAATCGGCTGGCACTCCGACGCTAGCCCACCACATATGGACGAGAACATGCATGGTCGTTCCATCCCTATTTCCGGTATTTCTGGACCTCATCCCCTAGCAGAGATGAGCCTTGCCCAGGTACGCGAGCGCGCGACAGTCGTAGCATGGGCAGGGAATAGAACGGAAGACACGGATGAGGATGGTTTCTCTCTCCGGGACTTGCTGTGAGTATTTCATTGAACGGTTCACGATGGAACGATCTAACCCTCAAGTCCAGTATCATAGCACGGGTCGCTCGTGCCATCGAACGCGCCCCACAAGGCTACGCGCTTGCGAACGCACCCACTGAGTTTGACTGGACGTACGGTCCCATTTCACGCGCAGTTAGGGAGGGAGAAGATATCCACATGCGCGTCCTAGGTCGGATCCGCCAAGTGTCCTTCGGATATAACGGTAGCGCTCTCCAAGAGGTCCTGGTCCGTCTCCTCCTACGCAACGTTCGCGATTGTGAAGGGCGCGACCGCGTTCTCGGCTGTGAGCCCCGTCTCTCAAGGCTATCTCTACCGCTCGCTCATCCTGCGTTCAGATAGCCTTCCATCTCCGCACCTTTTCGCTTTTCGAGAGATGGACGACGACCAAGACGTAGGCACGATTTTTATGACTTGCGTGTCGTCCACTAAGCGCTTCGAAGTTTGTACGCAGGGTGTTCGACGCAACCAACGGTCAAGGAGAACACGGTTTGCACGTGTCCTTTAGAGAATTGCGGTTGGATGACGTCGTTGTTATGGACTGCGGTGTGGTGCGAGAGGGACATGCATTCGGGTATGATACTCCCAGGTTTAGAATACACAACATCTTCGTCGTGCGGAGACGTTGAACCGTTGAAGTGTTATCTCCCAAACGCTTGTATATATCGACCGAGATGATTGAGTGCCAAACCGGGCTTCGATTGCGATTGCGGACGGGCCTCACAGGAGGTCTGGATATTGTCGTCGGGGCTATTCCCGCCGATTGCTGTGCGCTGCAGGACCTTTACAATTCACAGTAAGGAGACATGGGTTACAAACGTGTCCTCTTGTACCACCGTACTAGGTCCCGCGCAATCCACTCCGCACGGCACACATCCTCCCATCCACCACACCGCAACTATGTCAGCTGCTTTCCCGCACAAGACCCGTCGTCCTTGACGTTCGGACAGTACGCCTGATGCGAACATAAGGCAGCGACGGTCACCAATCCAGCGGACCGTGAGGGGACATGTGGCGGAGTAGCGAGGCGGTCGACAAGGAGGTTGTGGGTTACCGTTCCAGCACCATTCCTCCTCCTCGTCGCGAATGTCGAACCCCTGAGACGCATATCTGTCCGCCAATTGGGCACTACCGCCTTGCTCCTCGCCCGTGCCTGTCACAACACCCCTCCGCATCTCCAACAGGTCCGGGTATAACACCACGACGCCATTGGCGGTTATGAATGTCATCGTAGCCGTCGTCAGGAAGGAAGGAAGGACCCGACTGGGACACACTGGGCCAACGTCGAGGACGTCGGCCGACTTTCCGTTGGCGCGTGTCAGCCGAGTAACAGACTTGACTCTGTCCAAATACGGATGTCCCTTGGCGACCGACGCCCCTGTGTACGTTTCGTTGTCCTGGAGGTACTTGACTACTGTTCGTTTGAAAGGGTGAATGACGTAAATCTCGATGTCGGCGGGGACGAAGGTGTCGTGTGGAGCGCAAACATGGAGCGATGTCGTTCCGCTGACGATGGACGACGTATCCGCCAAGAGACCACGAAACCGGTCTTGATCGGAGAGGAAAGGGGACAATGTCGTCCTCACCCGGCTGTCGACGTGGGTTGAGACGAGCTTGTCGGCCAAGTTGCAAGTAGAGCGAAGACGGGACAATGTAGGCAAAGTGCACTGCGTGAATATGTTGTAGATGATGTCTTCGTTCAGATGGAGGAGGGTAGAGTTACAGTTACGAGACATTGTGGCAGGCAGAACGTTGCACGCGTCGATTGGCCGCGCTGGTCTCTTATGATGTTTTCGATAGGGGTCTGCCAGGATCAGGCAGTTGGAAGCCGACGGCAGGCAAGACCCGGCGGCCGGAGTGTATCCGCTATGACGAGTGAAATAGCAATCGCGGGAGACTATGGTAGAAGAGTACGTGACATGTTAGCGCTGTCATATGAAAGTGATTTCGGCCACTCACATCCCAGGAGAGGACCCTTTGTACGGATGCGAGGCGAGCGAGGGTGCACGCTCGGTGCTGTTCCAGGCCGCCCAAGCAGTGTACGACGACAGACGCGGCTCATCCCGTTCTTGTTGCAGTAGTTGATGAAGGCACCGCGGTGAATACGCGCGAGGTTCAAGGGGGTGGCGTGGCGTATGCCGTCGGGAGGTCCATCGCGTGCGAAAGCGGAAGAGACCTCGGCATGATGCCGGCCGCTATTAGTGGTCGACGTTGTCGTAAAGAGAAGGGTGCAGTTGCGGGTAGGGAATGAGGATTTGCCTGACGAGCGCGAGGGACTCGTACGCTTACTCGTAGATTCCCTTGACGTGTTCGCCCAGGTACGAGGGTGTACAGAATGGCGTCAACGGATTGGTTATCAACCTCACTCCTATGCCTCGTTAGCCTGTGTAGTATCGCCCCATTCGGGGGAATGGTCAATCTTACCTCGCGGTTTCGCTCATCTGAAGGTTCGAACGCGTGAACGCCAGACTGGACACATTGGCAGTCATTCTGTATCTGAGAAGGTGAGAAACTAGTGAGATGGACAGCCTGGTTTATGCTCACCAGGTCGAGCGCACCACACAAATCGAGGGGCCGTCGTCGGAAACCGGCACAGCTACATTTCAGCCGGCCCAGCCGGGCAGGCGTTCTCGTGGATGAAAGGTGCCCATCCAGGACGCACTGTAAAGCGTCCGAGGTGGTCCGTCGGGCCTGCAGCAAAGAAATGTTCCCTGGCGCATACACCGTGGTAGATCAATCTTTACGAAACAGCACGTGGATGAGCCTCCCGCGAGCGCCCGCGGTAAGCGTTGCCCAAACGTGTGGATCTGAAAGTAGTCCTTCCTTTACACAAACTTCCCCGGTATCTATACCGTCATGAAACCACACAAAGCCACTGGAGTCAACGTATCTCGCATAGAAGTGAGCGTCTCTGAAGTAGATTAGCCCGCAGATCTTGTAGGTGGTCGACGCGCCGGACACAGTTCCAATCTGAAGCTCTCTCACAAGTTCGACCGCAGCGATGGACGTGATGTCCAAGCAAAGAATGGGCGGTAATTGGTGCAGCATCGTGAGTACGGAACACTCGCTGGAACAATTTGGGCATGTCGCTCCTAGCCCATGACTAAGGGCCCTGCTCACACAGCGATCAAGACCTGTCCCAAGATCGTCGTCTCCAAACGAAGACATGAGCCACACAGAAGAATTAGCGATCGGTCCATCGCATGGCTCACGCGCGGTACATACCCCACAGCTGGTCACGCTGGTGCCTATCGAACCGGAGAACGAAAGCAGCAGATGCAACACGTCTGCTTGATACGCCTGCGTCGTTCCTCGCCTAGGGAATCGTTCTGGCGACATAACAAACAGTACGTCGCGCAAGTTGTCGCGGCTGCGTACCAACGCGTCAGGATCCGTGACAGACGTCAACTCCAAATCACCAAAAAGAGATGCAGCCACCACATTCTGACTTAGCAAGTCCGAAAACGTCTCTCTGCCGTAGTCAACAAGGAGGTTCCACATCAAGGTGAGTACTGTATCATACGCGCAGCTGTGGTCGACTGAGTCCCATCTTGCCCCGATGCGCACGAATCCGGGACCTTCCTCTCCGTCCAGATCGTCACGAACAGGTACATGTGACACCCACCGCTCGCATCGAGGCCTAGCACGTTTGGGCTTTTGGATGACACTGGGAGAAGGAGTTGGTTCATCGTTTGTCGCGCCCGCGTCACGCTTCTTTTTGTATGTTGGCCAGCTCAGAAAAGGATCCGCATTAGGTGGTACGAACCTGCGACCCATCACCTTGAAATACGAGTCGACTAGCTCTCCACGCGTACTCCCGCTGATCCCCGCTGGAAGATTGCCTTCCCATTGCATACTTGCAATATCGTCAAGAACCTCGATAGTACGGAACTCTTCAAGAAGATCTCGAGAGGCTCCCCGTGTGATTTTCTTCTCGTCAATGCCGTCCAAAATCAGCGTACCAGCGAGTGAGCTGCTACGCGAGAGACAAGTGTAGACTGACTGATGAGAGTCGCAGTATTTCAGATGCACGGGATTGATGGGCCGAGTACGCCCCTGACTGCCAAAGTCGGTCATTGCAAAGTTCGGCAGGACAGACACTTGTTCGCGTTGAATGGTAACCTGCATGTCATTGAGTGGCAGCTTGCAACTGACAGACTTTTTTCTCGGACAGATTGGAATTACATTCCGCGGCAGGCCTTTGAGCTGCACCTCCCGCGGCGGATTAACTAACTGAACGAACAATGTATCCAGAACTTCTTTACCATGTGAAGCAACATGCGATGACCATCCTTGCACGAGGCCCTCGGCGCCGTTCGTAGCGCAGAGTTCAACAGCCTCGTTATACTTCAAGAGAACAGGCATCCCTACGCACAAACTGAGAATTCCGGGGTGGTGCCCCGTTAATTCGGGTGGCAGGTTCCACAAGACGTGTTGCAGATGAGGCCCTACAATGTTCGTCGTCCGAACAGGGTCCCACACGTGGTCGTACTCGCGCATAGCCGTCTTGAAAGAGTCTGTCATCCCTTTCTTACTCAAGCTGTCAATTGAATAAAAATGATGCAAAGGTTTGTCTGCTTTCCTTGCAAACCGCTTTGTGTACACGCTGTTGATCACATCTCTGTGGGCGTTTCGACCAGTAATGATGGACATCGCGTCAAACTCGGGGGGGATGATCGTGGCTACCCTCGTGTTGAGTAACGCAATGTCCTCGCGGGTACATTTGGCGTATCTCATGTGTGTCAGCGCCAAACGAAAGGCGAGGTCGTCGGGTCCCATTCCCTGCTGTCGCATATTCTGACGCAATATCACCACAACGGTAAACAAATTCCACATTCCCATGCCAAGCAACGCCTCCTGCTTGCGTTGAGAATGCGCGGCATCTTGGGACACGACAGAACGGCTGTATAACGCTGATTCTCCAGGACCTGCAGGAGGCAACTGTGCAAAATCCCCCGCAAGCACAACGCTTTTACCACCAAAGGCCTTGTCCGCTTGCCCAAAAGCCTTGGTAAGTGTCTGACATATCCGGAACAACGCTCTACAGGAAATCATCGAGACCTCGTCGATAAATATGAGATCGACGCACGCCAGTCGTCCACGAACTTTTTCAAGTATCGCGGGTGTAAGCGTCTTATTATCATCGATTCCGAACCCCAGAATTGAATGATACGTAGAACCGCCAATAAGGCAAGCCGACGACCCTGTAGGCCCAAGGGCTACGAACCTGTACTCCTCCCCGCGTTTCCGTAGAAAGGCAATTAACGCATGAATAACTCGCGACTTTCCAGTGCCTGCCATGCCAGCTAGATACATTGCCAAAGGCTCAGCTACATGATGATGCAAGTGTCGAGCGGGTAAGACAAACGCACGGATTTGCTCTTTGTTCAACGAGAACTCGTTGATGACGTCGTGCAGCAGCAGTAATTGAGGATCCTGGAGTGTGCGTTTTCCAGTCTCTATCATGTTTGCGCGTCTGACCAGATCATCCTTGGATACAATAGACAAGCCATTGCCTGCTCCTTGGTCCTGTTCCGACACGCCCTGAGCATGGGGAGAGGGAACACGATGGGCAGCTGCTATTCGCTCTTGGCGAGCCGCTTCTATTGTGTCAGCCCAGTACTGTGACGCTGCGACTGGAAACCCGCCTTCACGGTACCTCTCCCTTGCTCTCGGAACAAAATTTTCGAACTGAATCTCTCCTTCGTGTTCACCATGTAGACGACGCAACACACCGCGCATAAAGGCGGCTTGTTGCATGCGTTTACGGTAACGCTCCCCCTCCGCAGGTTCTACGATATCTGGCGCGAAATCTTCCAGCGTGGGTCCATGACAATTCTCTTCGTACGAGTTGATGTCCGACTCAAGGTCTTCTGCAGACACGGGAAGTCCCGTTGCATTCAGGCCATCGTCGCCCATATCTGAGGCTCGCCGCTGTGCCGCGAAGTCATCGCGTGCATCCTGACAGTCGTACATCGCGTGCATGTTCTCGATGTACCCATCGACTATCGCTCCCAATTTTGTGGCCTCAAGTGCTGCCGACCACGAGGAGTGCTCAGCAATAAGCTGGATACCCGAACGCCAGCCACAAGGTGCGTATAGAAGCAAAATGACGAAGGCGTACTCCTCTTGATCACCTTTGTCACGCCGAGGAAGTCTAGCTCCGACCATGTTCGGAGTCCAGGCGCGCTGCGAGCAAACGGGGTAAATCGCATGTGTAGAATACAAGGGGTGAGAGGGTAAGAATCGCAAAGCAGCAGATTTTCGTCCCCGCTTCCGCTTAACGGCACACCCTGTTTCTCCTTCATCTTCATCCTCCGAGTCTTCCTCGTCGTCGACGGCATCATCGCCGTCTCCATTCGTGAATTCCTCTAATCCATCCTGAGTTTCACGGCGCTGACGCTTCGCCTGAATCGAATCTCGATCGAGACCCCTGGAAGCGGTCGTTCTGATGCGCCGTACCTCCGTCAGTCGCCAGAAATCATACAGACTCATGTGTTCTAATTCGGGCGGTCGATGAATATAATCCAAGGGTTTGGTGACTTGAGCTAGTTGGTCCCGCACCACTTTCAAAGCCACTCGGTCGTCGCCATCTGCGTCTGCATCGCGCTTTAAGCCATCGGGTACCAGTTCTGCGGGAACTCCGGAGCAGCACGCCAAAGCATACGAATACCAATACACCGTCTTGAAGCGGTGGTCAGTATAATGATCGGGCTGTCCGAGCAAATACGCGCAAGCAGAAGGACCACCGGTTTCAGATGTAGCGGTAAGGGCATTCATCATCTTAGTTACGAGTCGCCGAGTCGCTTCGGAGGGCTCGAGTCCCAACTTCTCTAAGGAAGGACGGATCCGTTTTACTACGTCCAACATAGTAGAAAAATATTTGTATGTCGTCAGCTGCGGTTTTGTGACATAGTCACTAATATACGCAATGATATGACGCGCCTGCGTTCCCGACAGCAAGAAGGTGACATCAGTATTACAGCGCAACGAAACCGATATGGGAGGGGAGTAAGTATTGACATAGGGCTCAGATTTTTTGAATCGGATGGCTCCAGATTCCATGTCTACCTGTGTGCTGTCGAACAATTCACGAGGAAATCTCGCTCGACAGTACTGTTTATTCGCTGTCCCTCTCAGGCAACCTTTCCTGTGATCGGGGTCATGACGGTTAGAGACAAAAACTACCTCGTCTACGTCCTTATTAAACTCCTGTTCCCATCGCAAAAGCTCTTCCTGAGAGGCGTCGGGCGAGGGTGGCGGAGGGACTAAACAGGTCACAGGGTCTCGCACTTTCAGACGCAGCCTACCTGGTTTAAGCTTTCCATCCACAACTCGTTCAGGGTCGCGGACTTCCATGCGTTGAGACAAAGTAGACTCATCTCCAGTGAGGAAGTCACCTGTATGGCACGATTCTAACCAAGCTATTAAGTCCGCGCGAAACGTATCGTCTCCAACCACTTTATCACGTAGCTCCTTGGGGTTTAGGCTACCTTTGATCCAAATTAGCAAATGAAGGTGAAGCGTCTTTCTACCCTGCTCTTCAACTGTGCCGTAATGAGAATCCACAGGACCAAACACTCCGTAGCCAGGACGGCCGACCCCCAATAAGTCACGCAAGAGAGACTTAACCATCAGATCGAAAAATCGCGCAGCGCCTACAGGATTGTGGGCTACAGCCATCATGCACGATGCGTCCGGTGGAAGCTTGGGAGCTAGGTCTCCTAAATCAACAGGCACGCCGCACATCGAGAGACAAATTGGGTTTTTCCAATCCGCAGGAGCAAATGTCAAGAAGATTGATGGAGTCCCTTTGAAAATAGACAAGGAGCGCAGCTCATTTCTCCGATATTTCTTCAGAGTATTAGACCCATGCACGTGTCCGCCTACGACGTCCAGCATAGACATTAACTCGAAGCATTCCCGCTCCTCGTCATCCTCCGGCTGAACATACCCTCCGTTTTTAGCGCGCGAAATGATGCGTTCAAGCGCATTTTCGTTTACATGCATGATCCTAGTTGCCACTCGAGGGAAGTGCTTTGTCTTAGTCATCAACATTCCCCCCGTATAGCTCCCGCGCATTTGCTCGTGGCTGAATGCGACGTAAGAGAAAGTGCGGTCAACCTGAAATCGGCGGTCTCCGTACAGAAGCGCAGCACGTAGCTGCTTAAGTCGATCATGTGGACCTTGCCGTAACGAGTTTTCGAAACCTCCAAGGCCATACGGAAATAACCAGGGGGCTATGTTAGGAAAATAATCTGAATTATGGAAAATACTGGCAGGATGCTCAGCATGACCGATACTCAAGGCACGCTGACCGGTGTCAAACAGCTTGATGGATGTTGCCACTCGTTCCTTGTATGACATCTTGGCGAGGTCGGGACCGGACAAGGTATGTACTATAAAAGGGCATGCATCCGAACCTTCGAAAGCATCGTCGTCTTCGACCCAGATGCTATTGCTATCAGGCGCGTGAGACAGAACTGCAACGGGGGGACGGCCGTCCGGATACTGCGCGAGATTGTCCAACGAAATCTCAACGGACTCGTACAAACGATTATTGAGACGGAGCCACCGTAACGCAGCCAAAACCACGCTGTGGCGAACAAGAAAGGGAGTGAGTTTGTGTTCGCTCTCCGCTGGGCTACCAGGCCCCGCGAACAAGATTGCGAGGCATTCTTCAATATCCTCGCGAGGCGGCGGTAAAATGTTATACACCTTTTCAGTGGGCTGTTCAAACACGACAACATGAGTCTTTAAATACTTCTGCCCGCCCTTGACTCGAGCGACACAATAGTTACGCCTGTAGCGAGCGATGAGCAGCTCTTCTGCATAACTGAGGCCCTGCAATACAGACGGGACTTCACCAACCCATCGTCCATTAGCGAGCGCGAGGCTTGGCACGCGTCTGCGGGTGAGATCTTTCATACACGTCCGGCATACGGACAGCACACGCGACCCATCCTCATTCAACGATACGCTAGCGGGATACAACACAGGGCCCATCAGCGGTTCAATGGGATCAGTTGCGGACAAGCGTTCGCGTCTGGTCACCAAGCCGCTGTCATTCTGGAGGACAGACAGGTCTATATCACGTTCGGCCACCGTCTGAATCTCGACGAGGGGCGTCAACACGGCACACACAGCGCAAGCGCGCTCCAGGATTCGTTCAGGTCGAAACGACGACCTAAAAGCACGAATGGTGTCTGCGCGTTCCCGTAACGTCTGCGGTCTCGGGGGGAAGGACACCTTCTCTGATTCAAGTTCGTGCGGAGTGTTTAGGGTCGTGCCGCCAACCGTTGTGGTGCGCATTTCAAAAACAGGAACGTATGACTCACAGCCCATACAATTGTGGCGGAGTATAAGGTCTGTCATCGCGCGCAACGTTCGCTGAGATTTGCTGAGCTTGATCCCATGGAGGGCGCAAACGCGTACGAGGTGGGCATGTGACAGGTGACCTACAACCTCAGCCAAAGGCATATCAACGGTGACAACGTCCGGTCTACCATCGCATCGAGCGAGAGCAACCTCGGAAGGAACAAACTCCACAAACGTGGCGACATATGTCGTGAACGGGACACCACACACGAGTGGCCACCGCTCAAGCTCTTCCTGACAAAACTGGAGCCTGACGTTTTTGGACCCCGGAGGTCTCACTGCAGAGCAATTAGTACTTGGACGGGGTCCAGGACATTTGAAAACTCACTCGTGTGTCAAGAAGAAGAAAAACGCGACACGGGCTGTAAGGAAAACGCTTTCAGGGGGCGAGCGATGGGAGCGATCCAACCAGTAAGCGGCTAAATTTGGCCGTCGTCTGACGCACGTGTCCGCCAGCGTCCGCCGCGACCAGGTGACTGTTAGAAACGGGACTTTCCGGGTGCAGCGTTCATTTTGAGCGTCTAAGGACGTCCTATGGACACCAGCACGTGATCACACTATCGCACCAAAGTTTCGCACTCAACGAAGCAACTAGTACCAAGCGTGTAAAAAAATGGATAAGACAGGTTTGGTGGAGTCATGAGTTGTCTTTGATACAAAAAAATGTCTGAAAACACACACAACCACTCATCTAGGCGAAGTAGACCTCAAGCACGTGCTTCCGGAGAGAACCGGGTGCAGCGTTTATGGCACGTGAAGTGAATTTCCCCGGTAAGAAGACCGATTCATAAAAGAATCGGAACTTCTAATATCCCATGCTTTACAAACATCCTTTCATGGCGCCCTCCTTGCTATCGGTCCTCCCCGCAGAGCTCTTGATTGAAGTTCTTAAACATCTCGAGGTAAAGGATCTCCTGGCCTGTCGTGAGGTCAGTCGTCCCTGAGTTCATCGATGACATATCGCGAGTAAGGTCACTGAATGGTACATTCAATAGGTGTGCAAATCCCTCCGAGACGTCATTGACGACTCCCTCGAGCTCCAGTACCACATCGAGCTGGCAGTGGACGGCCTCGTTGACGGCATCAACTGCCCGCTCTCGACCGCAGATCGTCTCAAGCGTCTCTTAGAACACCGCTTACGCTGGCGGTACCTCGACTGGAAGCAGACGGAGCGCATACCAGTAGCGGGCAACTGCCAAGCATACGAGCTCGTCGATGGCATGTTCGCCATCCTGAAGGGATTCGGTTCTCGGCACCTTTCACTCACGAAGCTACCCTCGGCGACCATCACGACGCAGAAGATTGAGCGCGAGGACGTCGGGCTTCGGACGCGTGATTTCGCGATGGACCCCTCGCAGGACCTCATTGCGTTTGTTGCATTCGAAATCGTCGGCACGTAAGTGATGGGACGCTGATGTCGATGCCGTATTTGCCTTGCTGACGTTCCCTTGTAGGATCGACGTCTATCTTAATACTATTAAGGACAATAAGCCTCACCCTCAAGCCGCACAGCGCAAGCTAGAGGTGGCTGGCCAGGATGCCTTGCATGTAGTGTACTTTATCCAGATAGTCGACGACGTGATTGGAGTTTTCTTCCAGTGCCAAGGCCCCAGCTTTGTTGTATGGCACTGGCGTACTGGGAAGCTGCTCGTGGTAAGTCCTTTATGTGGACCGTTTCAGCCGCGTGTTTGTCGGATCCGGATAGCTAACGGGGTCAATAGAACTTGACTGGAGCCCAGATGTCTCCGGGGACCTTCGACGTCGGCTTCCTTTCCAGCCGCGCATACATGGCAACCATTGCGAACGGGTCAGGCTCTATCGAGATTTACACATTCGACCACGATAAATCATCTCCAAGCCCTGGACAAATTGAGACAATATCACCGTGTCCGCCCCCGACCCTGGTCGCACGCCTTAGCCTTCCCACGACTCGTCAGGGGCAGGACCTCAACCGGTTCACCGCGCATTCCTCACCCTTCATCGCGAACGGCACTCCGGGGCGTCCGTTTGAGACCTCGCGCGACAGCCATGTGCACGTCATGGAGCTACGCTACGGCGATCGCGGCCACCCGTTCAATATGTTCGTCAAGAACCGGTATCTGCTGTCGTACGTCCCTGCTGTTGGCGCAGTCCAGTCAGAAGAGGGCCCGCCGACACCTATCCTCAAGGAGTGGTCGGAATGGGGCCCTGACAATACGCGCTCTGTGCCTCTCATCTCTCACTTCCAGTGGCTCCGGTGCGCCTTCCTTTGTCTCAGTCGTACTGGAATATACGAAGTACTGACAGAGTTCCTCGTATCTCCATTACACAGCTATGTGCACGGCTCGCGTGTGGTATTTCCCGCACTCCCAGTCAGCGAGGGCAACTCCCGGTCGCTGATACTCCTACTCCTCGACTTCAATGTCCACCCGGACCGCGAACAGGACGACACAGACGAAGTTCCACCGTCTGGTGGGCAGACCGTGCTCAAGACGTCCGAGTCCTGCCTCGATAGCAGCGAGTCCGACGCAAATAGCGTGTTCACGCAGAAGGTGGTCACTCGCCTGCCATACCGATGCTCTATGCGCACGCTGTCCCGGCAGGAGGAGAACTACACGGGCTTTATGGTCGACCAGGACCGGCTGGTGGGATTGAAGGTGAGTGGGCCCTCCGGCGCGCGTCCTTGGATACGTGTGCGGGCTAACGACTTTGGCGCTCTCAGAGCGAGAACCAGGACTGGGACGTGGATTTGGATGTCTTCATCTTCTGAAGTAGAATCTCGTCAATGTTACAGGAGCAGTCGTGCTGCGTTGTGGAACGTCGCGTATGAATGTGATATTATGCCCCTGATTTAGGGTTAGGTGAGCCATGACGTAGCTGTAAATAAGGTTGACGACGAGCACACATCACTCCAAGAGGCTGACGCTCCGCCTGCGCGACTCTCCCATCCGCCCTTCTTCCAATACCACCATCTCAAGTTCATTATACCGCCACCATGTTGGAGATTGAGGACGCCCTCGTCGTTATTCCCGGTGTCACCGCGTTCCACGTCCTCAACGAGCAGGAAGTCACCCTCGGATCTGGCGAACTCATCCTCCTCCCTGCATCCTCTGCGGAACGGGACCTCACCCTCGCGGTCGGCGCTGCAGGCTTCAAGCTGCAGCACGATACCCTCTTTGGGACAGTGGAGAATGACCCGCGGTCGTACCTGTTCTCGCCTAGGATTGAGGGGGTAACTGGGGGGTATGTCGTGTTTGTTGCAAGCGGTACCAACATGCTAACAGTTGCCGTTTGACTCAGGTTTGTGAAGGTGGTCTTGCCAGAGGCTGTCTTGGACGATAATTCGAGGCTAGCTGAGCTACAAGAGAAGTTCGAGGAGGTTCTGATCCAGCACGGGCTGCTGCAGCCGGCAGATGGGGGCGGAGAGGAAGGGAAGAAGGGAGGGGTGAAGCAGCGCATGAAGTCGGCGATTGCTTTGTAGGATTCCCTCGTACGCCTTTGATACCATGTCTTTCACTCATATCGTGCCTGCGGGACCAGCGACAACGCGGAATCTCTCGTCGCGATACCCGATGTGATCGCTGCTCAGGTTCTTGGCAGAGAGATGAACATCCTGTCCGAAGGCGTACTGTCGCTATTGCTCATGCCGCTCCCGGAGCGTGACCACGAAGGACAGCCGGTACTCACACTCACTGTCGGCGCATTTGCATTCCCCCTATACAAGAGCACCGTGTTCGGAACGTTGACTGACGACTCACGAACATACGTCTTCACGCCGGACATCGAGGGCGCGAACAAAGGGTACGTCTCATGTTCCTCCCTCTCACCACTACCTCAGCGTTCAACGATATCTCCTACCAGCTTCGTCGCGATCGTCCTCCCCGAATCGTCCTCATCCCCCGAGACATCCAGCGAAGACTCCCTCGCCGCTCTCCAGAACCAATTCGAGCTCGCACTCATCGAACACGGCCTCCTCAAAGACGGCCTCGAAGCCACCACCGACGAGCTCGCCCGCGCCCTCCGCGCAGACGCCGCCGGACTGGCCAGCCGCATCCGCGCCGCGCGCGACCGCTACCTTGCTACGCACCCCGCCATCCCCGACCAAGCGCCCGACTCGCCGATGTTCTCGAACGCTGCGCACACCGTGGCTGGGGGTGCGGCTGCGGGCACGCAGGCGCTTGCGGATGGGGCGCGCGTAGCGGCTGGAGCGGTGTTCGCCGCGGCGGGGGCGGCGGGCAAGTGGTTGTCGAGCACGTTTGGGTCGCCGCCTGGCTCGCGGGAGCTCGCGGAACGCGCGCGTCTAGTAGGGGACGTTGCGGAGAGTGCGGGATGCGGTGCGGTAGAGGTGAAAGATGCCGCGAAGGACTCTGCGGGGGCGGTTGTGCAGAACGAAATGGGGAGGGACGCACGGGAGGTAGTGGGCGAGGCGGGACAGAGCGTGGCGAATGTAGGTGCGGCTGCGGGGTATGCGGTGGGTGCTGTGGGAGGAGTACCCATCGCTGCTGCTGGGTTGAAAGGCGCTGTGGATAGACAGGAAAAGTAGGCTGAGGGGGTATAGAACCAGTTGTGAAGATTTTGCGCTTCGCGCATCGAGGATGTGAATGCTTGAAAGGATTTATTACAGCTGCTGTACTGTAACTTGTCTAGGATATCATCGCCCTACTGTACATCGTTCCGCTATTCCTACATCCACCGTGGACATCGACGCTACTTCGTAGATGGGGGACCTGCCCCGCGCATAATCATCGTGAGAGAACGTACGCGATCGTTACGGATGACGTCATGACGCCTATGCGGCGGGAGGTCGTGGAGATTGATGAGAGTCCGTTATGCTCTCGATGTTGGAGTCGGATATATCCGACTCGATAACTTCTTGTACCCCGCCCTTCTCGAGGTCGTGGTCGTCCTTCGTGCACGTCTCGTCCTTCTCAAAGACACAGTCCGAATCAACAGGGGGCGCCTCCGGGTCCGGGAAGGATAAGATGTCCTCGGGATTGGTGAATGCGAGCACGGTCGCGATGTGGACGCTGGGGCACGTCTGGGGAGGGGCCGACTTCTTAAAGCCACGGCCCATGAGCACGCGAAGGATGATGATCTGCGAGGAGATGCACTGCAGAAACCAAGTTGTTCTTAAGCAAGCCGCCCAACACGTATCCCCAGGGTACGTCAAGAACACTCACAGTAAACATCACATACACCGACAGGAACAAGATGTACGTTGGGCTCTCCAAGCCGAGCGCCACGACGTACGCGAGCCCGCAGAGCGCGTACGGCAGCGCGGCCTCGACGACGAGCGCGACCGCCCCCGTGTACTTGCGCGCGACGCGGCGCCCCAGCGCGCACTGGAACTCACGTGCGTGGGCGACGAGGCGGGCGCAGATGAGAAGCGAGAGCGCGCCGTTGAGGGAGACGACGAGCGCGCTGTAGACGAGTCCGGCGCGTCGTGCTGTAGTGCCCTCTGCGAGTGTCACTCCTGGGAGGCCAACGAGCACGATGGAGGTGATGCCGAGTACTGTGGGGGCCCGAAAAACAACGCGGGGGAAGGAGGTAAGGGGCCGTGTGGGCCGTGATCGAACGTTGGGTACTCACGGAACGTTGCGACATAGGCGACCATGGGGATCGCGATCGGACGCCAGTCTGCCCAGACCACGTAGCAAAGGTACATCTACGAATGATGGGCCGTGAATACAAGCAGAGCGCAAAGCTTATGTAGATGAACGCACCAAAAGCCCCCCGCTGATAAGGTTGAGTACGACGGACGTAGCGAGGCCCAGTATGTGATACCATACAGTTGCATGATCGGCGACGTACATGGCCGACCCTCCGGGATAGTGGGCATTGAGTATCCACGTTTGTTCCCCGAAGAAGGCCTGGATCGCGAGGAAGACCGTGATGCAGACGAGGAGACAGGTGCTGAGGTAGAGGGATAGGCGGAAGCTGCGCGCGTTCCGCTGGTCTTTGTGTCTGACGACGACGCGAACGCTGATGCAGTAGAGCGTGAGCTCCACGCCTGGCGGGGGATGAGGATGGAGCGCGGGGATGAGCGAAGGTACTTATGGCAGCTGGCATGACGCACCGTAGAGAATGGCGGCGAGTATGTTGCCAACATAGAAGCAGTTCTGGAAGATATCATTCGGATCCGGGGACATCGTATACAGTCATGCGCTCGTGAGAAGCGAAGCAGAGGACCAGCAGCGGCTTCGGGGTAGAGGGTCTAGCGACTGTCCGGCAGAAGAAGCAACGTTTATGACCAGGGGACGCGTGAAAATGAACGCCGCCCGGGCCAGCTAAATCCGCCGAGGGGCCGATATTGAAGCCGAGGGTACGCCAGGAGGAACGCGGGGAAGCGGCGGGATGGAGATGAAGTATATCGGAATTGCCGACTGCAAGTGCCACTGGCACCGCGGGGGGCTTCGGCGGGCAAGCGCGACGGAGCACCTAGACCGATCAGCAGAGGGCAAGGTTCACGCCAAGATACCGCGAAAGGGTCCGCGGCAGAGAATGGGCTCCGCGCCGAAGGAACCCGGGATCGCCCTATTGAACGCCGCCGCGATCGAAGGGCTCGAAGGTTCGGACGCGTGCGCACTATTGGCCCAAGTTGGCCTTGGTTCTAGAGGCAGTGAAAGCAATTTATCTCGAACCGCGAGCATAAACTCAAGACTTGGGCTGACGAGTCTGCGTGAGCAACACGGCGCTAGAACGCCGAAAGGACTGTTGGGACATACCAGGTCTTGTGAGTAATCTTGTCAACGGCCCAAATAGGGGCGGCACTATGGAGTACCAGACAACGCGTTGACATCGGGCGCCGACGCATGGCAAGGCGCTCTGGATCGTAGGACCAGAACATAATCTCCGTGTCTGCTTTGCGAAGAATGTTCCTGTCGAGCCGGCATCATGAACTGGTGACCGTGGGTACGTCATACCCCATACATCGAACCACTGTTTAGTAGCCGCGATGTAGTCAGCGCACCTCACACAGATCGCTATCTCAACTCAGACACTCACCTGTCGCTCGCGCCAGCGCCGCTGTCGCGATCCGCGCATCCAAAACGAAGACGTATTCCATTATACAAACTGGCGTAATTACAGGTAGTATTACAACGCGGGCCAGACTATGTAGACGATAGCGGACAGAAGCGAGAGAGCGCAATACGACAGCAAAACAAAAGAAAACAAGACGTCTAAAGCCAAAGCAGGTCAACGCAACGATACGCGGACGACGGGTGCTGACAACTCGAGCGACCCCGACGGTCACTCGTCCTCGTCGTCCGACCCGTCCATCATCCCCAAAATGTTCCCGTCGGTCTGCGGGGCCTCGTACACCGCAAACGCCGTCGGTGCCGCCCCAGCCTGCGCCGCCCCCTTTACCGCGGCCGCCCGGGCGCCCGTGCCCGTGCCCGTGCCCGCACCGACGATCTCCTCCACGGCCGTGGCGTCCGCGATCTGGCCGGCGGACGTCCAGCCCTTCTGGCGGCCAACGAAGACCTCAGGGGAGCGGTCAAGGAGGGTCTCGAGGTCCGTGTCCGAGATGACGCTCGCTTTGCCCGCGGCGGTGTTGGGCACGACTTGAATCTTCTCGCCCTCGAGCCGGTGAAGCTCAGTGACGAGTTCGGCGAGTGCTTGCGCCTTGCTCCGCTTCGCGGCGAGCGTGGGGTTGACGAACTCGCCCTTGGCGATGACGAGCGCCTCGAGCTTGCGCTTCTCTGTCGCGCGCTGCATGATCTTGGTCTCGACGGTGTGGGCACAGAGCAAGCGGAAGATGAGCACGGGTTTTGTCTGCCCGATCCGGTGTGCGCGGTCTTGTGCCTGGAGGTCGGATTGGGGGTTCTGCAAGCAAGTTAGCTACATGTCGAAAGTAGACAGGCTCAGCAAACTTACCCAGTCCTGATCATAGAAGATGACGGTGTCCGCTGCGACCAGATTGAGTCCCAAACCACCCGAGCGAGTGCTCAGCAGGAACAGACGCGGCGCGTCAGGGGCGTCGCCACCCTCCTGGAACCGCTGGATATCCTGCCTGCGAGACTCCATGTCCATGGTGCCGTCAATGCGGCACACCGGCCACTTCTTGAACTCGATCGCCCAGTCCTACGACACATCCAGCATTAGCCCCGTTACCAGAATAGCAAGATAGGCTGAGCCAACGCACCTCAATGATATCCAACATCGTCGTGAACTGACTAAAGAGCAGCACCTTATGCCCCCTCGCAAACAACGCGTCCAACAACCTCTCAAGCACCATCATCTTCCCGCTCGCGCTCACGAGCTCCTCGTTCAGCGCCGGCTCGCGCGAGACCGGGTCCTTCGGCCAGTGGAAGAGGAACGGGTGCTGGCAGACCTTGCGCAGCTGCATGATCACGTTCTTGAGGTTCTTGTTGTTCACCTCCCGCGCCGCCGCGCGCCGCTGCCACGCGCGCCCGAGCGCGTCCGCCTGCTCCTCGCGCTTCTTGCGCGCCTGCTGCTGCGCCGCGTCGAGCCGCGCGAAGTACGCGTCGTCCGAGTCTGCGTCTGAGGCGTCCCCTGAGTCCTCGTCGGGGCTCTCTGCGTACGTCTTTCGGGACTTCGAGCGCAGACCGCGGGTTTTGCGCGCTTTGTCATGGGCAGCGGTCTTGATGGGCATCTCTTCCTCAGAGTCCGAGAGCTCGATGACGTCCCCGTTGCCTTCCCCGTTGAGCCGGTCGGTTTCTGCCTCGAGCTGTTCGATGAGGTACTGCCGGAGTGCCTTGTCGCCCTTGACGGTGACTTCGTAGAGCTCGCGTTGACGTTCACTGAGCGGGGTGTAGAGCACGTACTCCTTCTTGGGCGGGAGCTGCATCTCGACGTCGGCCTTCATTCGGCGGAGCAGGAAGGGGCGGAGAATGTCGTGGAGGGAATGAATGAGCTTTGTCTCGCGCTCGCCATTCAGCTTGCTCTTAAGGCGCCCTTCGTCAAACCTATGGATATATTAGCCACGGGTGAGGGGAAATAGTGAAAACACGCACCAAGACTGGAATGTCGAAAGGTCACCGAACAGTTCCGGCAGGACGAAGTTCAGGAGTGACCACAGCTCCGACAAGTTGTTCTGGAGCGGCGTGCCCGTCAGGACCATCCGCGAGTCGCACGGAATACGCTTGATCTCGCGGAGCAGCACGCAGTCGAAGTTCTTCAACCGGTGGCCCTCATCAACGACAATGAATCCCCAGTGGAACTTGGCGAGCTCCGCGCGGTCGTTGATCACGACCTGGTACGTCGTCAGCACGACGGGGAAGTTCGTCCGCTGGTGCGGTTTCAGCGGCACCCGGTTGCGCTCTGCGGCAGGAGGGGGGATCGCCTCGTCGACGGCCATCGAGTCCTCGAACTCGTCCGAACCCGCCTCTTCCTCTTCTTCCTCCTTCGCAGCGCGTCCCCGCGTCTTCCCTTGCGCGCGACGGCCGCCCCGCCCTCGTACGGTAGCCTTACCGCGTCCACGAGATTTGGTGGGAGCTTCTTCGTACTCAGAATCCTCATCGTCTGCCTGAGCGCGACCCCGAGTCGCAGGTCGACCGCCCCGTCCCCGTCCGCGACCCCGAGGAGCCGCCTTTCCCTTTCCCTTCCCTTTCCCCTTTCCCTTGCCCTTACTCGACGCCGCCGGAGCAGCAGCAGCCGCGATCAGCCCGAGCTTCTTCATCGTCTCCTGGTAATACTCCTCGTCGACGGCGTCCTTCACCATCTTCGTGCGCCGGATCTCCGCGCGCTCTTCCTTGGTGCCGTAGTAGGTGACGACGGGGATGTCGGGCGCGAACCGCGCGAACTCGCGCGCCCAGTTGTCGAGGACGGCGAGGGGGACGACGACCATGAACGGCGCGGCGGTGCGCTCTCGGAGGAACGCGTGGAAGGAGATGGTTTGGATGGTCTGTAAAGTGGGCTTGTGAGCTGTCCACGCTCGAGGACGGGAGGGGGAAATGTGCTGACCTTTCCGAGACCCATCTCGTCCGCTACAAGCGGTTCAGAATACATTGCACGGAAAGGGAACGAGACACTCACCGAGAATACCGGAAATGCCATTCTGGTGAAGACCAGCCATCCACGCAACTCCCTCCAGCTGGTAGTCCTTGAGTGTCGCCCCTGTTATGAGCGCTGGTTGCTCGAACGTTGGTTGCGTCTTCTGCGTTTCCCCGTCGTTCTCTCCCTGACCACCCTCCCCGTCCGCTTTGACGCGTTTCGCATCACGCTCGTCCTCCGAGTCGGACGCAACGCGTGCCCGTTTTCGCTGTTGTTTCGCAGACGACTTGGGCTTGGCGGCGGAGGACTTGGGCTTCTTAGACCGGGCGCCCTTAGCACGGACTTTGTCCATCTGCTCCTTTAGGAGCCCGACGTACGTCGCAGACTTTTGGAGGAGGGCTTCGAGCTGGGCCACGCGCTTTTCGGATTCCTGTCATTCGCCGGGGTGGTCATGAGACAACGCCTGAGGTATAAGCTGGGGAAGAGGGGGTAGCTCTCTACTCACATCCTCGTCCTCTGATTCGGACTGCAAAACATCTCGGTCAGCACGACTTCTCTCACTTGGCGTCTGGAGACAGAAACAAACGCTGGTAGCCAAACCACGATCACGAAACTTACTTTTGTCAAGTCCACGACTGCACCCTCATCATCTGGCTTATACTCTTTGTCCTCATCCTTCTTATATGAGAGTCTATCAATGCCATATTCATCGAACATAAGGAGCGTGTACATACCTCTGGCACAGCGGGCGGACTGGACGGCGGAGACGTGGCTCGCGTGGAGGGGATGATCCCCGGTGAGGACGCGGGGGTAGAGCGCGACGACGGTGCCGCAGACATCCAAGCGATATTCCAAACGTTGAACCAACAGCCGCCAAAGGGGTGAGGGTAGTCAAAACGCAATGAGGGGTTGGCGGACGTGGAGGAGACGATGCGACGAAAACAAGGTGCTGGGTCCGGCCTCGGCGGATCACGTTCGTGACTGACGCGCCATGTCACGCGTTATGTCACGCGTTGACGTCGTGCGGCGATGGCGCGCGCCTGCGTGTCTTCGTCACTCAGGCTTCTCCGGCTGGATCGCTCCTCTGACGAAGTACTATCCCTCTGATTTCGTTCTTAGATCCTTTCCTTTCACCAGGTTGCCGTATCGTGTTTACCAAGTCAAGCACGGAAATCTCAATTGAGCCCGTGGACGAAAACTGATTGTCATGGCATGTTCGTCACAGGCTGGCGCCAGATCAACGTTGCCAGTGCGCACTTGAGAAGTTGGCCAGCGCGCTGCCACCTGCAACGTCCACATTTCTTGTTTCCAGGCGTTTCTGTTGGACCACGTTGTTTAATCTGAAAGACCCTCTGCAACTACCAGCTCAATGCTACATGTAATGCTCACTTATCAAGATTCAAGCTCCCAAAACGCTGACCATCTGCTGGGACTCACCTGCGACGGGGTACATACGACTGCAATTTCCACTCTAGAGGCTGAACCTCAGCGTCGTGAGCCTAGGAAAGACTTCGTATCGTCCCAACACGAAGAGCCAACTTCCATGCACCATGGCGGTACACAGCGGGTACTGCGTTCCCCAGATGCCAGAGCGGGAAGGGTGAGTAGGCCCCCGACTTTGGTTTCTCTTCCAGCTCACCCCGCTTTTGTATCTCGTTTAGCCCGGGATAGCCGATTTCTTCGTCCGCGCTCAGTAATGACTCAAAGTCGATAGCTCAGGCACCCCACCGCCCTCAGCGTCCTCGTCCATAACGGCATTAAGGCGTCGCTTCAGTTCGCATGACGGGGCTATGGGACCCTATCGCTCCGGACGACTCTCGAGCAGCTGCGCCTCTTACCTTGGGCGCAGACCGGTCGACCCCGCGTACGCTCGGAGCGCGTGCCTGACGACTGCGCCTCCGACATGTATCCACGGCGCGCGCCATGCCGGAGGCGGACTGGTACAGGAGCTCGCGGGCCCGCGAGGCCGTAAATGTCGGACAGCTGGGCGGACAGTTTCATTGCGAGTGGAGACAGTGAGTAGTCCCAGAACGTCTCTGAGAGCAGTATATGGTTAAACCAGAGGGCGATAGTCAGGCTGTATGGTGACGCCTTTGCACCACGATGCGCGATCTGTCGCCGTCATAGACCACAACAGCGGTTAATCCTATCCAAATTTCCGCGTTGTCGACGCTGAGGACGCCAGCCGTGCGCTTGCACTGCTCGAAGGCGCACGGTGCGCTAAGCCATTCGAAGTCTCGATCGCCTGCATACTACGTCAACTGTCCACGGCAGCACGCCAGCCTGCCCGGTGGTGCCAAAAGCAGTTCGACGGCCACGGGAACTGTGCGCTGTGAGTCAATCTAGCCCCGATCTCCCATGTGTGGCCTCCTCCTTGATACACCTCCTCTGCAGCTAGCTGAAACTCAAACCGCGGAATGGCTATCAATAGTACCGATACGCGCGTACATCCTCGCTCGTCGAACGCTCTATGACTTCATCGGTCTGGCGGCAAGTTGCAGCTTGAGCGACGTCGACGGCGTGGTCGTGCCAGTGAAAGAACGCCAAGAGAGCTCCATTCTGCGCGTATATGCACCCGGGGAGAAAATCGAGCGCGTACAGTCACGACCACTGTGTCGGTTTGGGGTAAGACCCCCAGGTTCAATCGACATGCTTGTTTGATAGAAAGGCACTGACGTAATGGGATGTAGAGCGACTCGGGTTCATTGGGGAAAGAGCCTTCTCTAAGTTCTCTGCAACTATGCAGGAGTAGCAGTCCTTGCCTAGGAATTCTCAATAAAGCTCGCCCATTTCACGCTATACGAGTTTCTGGCGTGACGTACAGAGTGAGTAGAATGCGATTTCCCAATTCTGTTTCGGGAGCAAACTTAAGTTGCCGCAGCGCCCGGGCCGTCGACCCGTTTAGGAACACGAGGGACCTAGTTCGCCTCGTGTGAGGCATCTCGAGTTCTTTTCCCTGTATGGCGCTCGCATTCGTGCCCGTATTGGAAGAGACTTCCGGAACGCGGCCTAAGCTCGGCCAACTCTAGAACGTTCCCCTCGGGTTCCGTAATGGACCCATCCGCCGCGCGCGGCACGGGAAACGTCGCGCCCCCTCCGGAATCCGAACCTGCTGCAAACCCCCGCCCAAGCTGCATACCACGGTGCGGAGGTTCAGCGCCGACGGTAGCCTCGTTTCAGGGCATGCATTGACCGGGCGCACCTCGCGCGGCGCGAAATCGCATGTGTGACCGGAGAGCGCGGCAGGGGAGCGAGCGCGGTCGGGGCACAGCCAGAGTAAATGCGGTGCCGTAAATTGTATGCCCTCCGCGCCGTCGTGACCGCCCTCGGCCAAGCATCTCCTGCGGGCGAGGGGGAACCGAAGCGCGGGGCAGACGCGTGTGTGCCCCGTGCGAGGTCGGGAGATCGAGATTTTTCGGACGCGTGGACTTTGATGGTGATTGCATTCGACCCGAGCAAGGCAGGAGCAAAGACCTGCCGAGCGCACCGGCTAGATCTTAAGTACCAACCTTTGTTCTCGTCCACTCCCTCCTGTTCTTTTCCTTCGACGCTTTTTTGTGTGCTCCGCCGTCCTTTTCTCTCCCTTCGTCCCCAACTCTCCGACTTTCCCCTTCTCTCCAGCACTCCGGCGCGATGCTCTTTTCAGGCCTCTCGCCCTTTTCTGTTCTCCTTCTCGTCTTCAGCACGCTCCTCGCGCACTCACCCGCTGCCCTTGCTGCACACATCCCTCAAGTAAGAAGTGACAACCTCGCGCGGGCCCCAGAAGCAATCCCCGACGGATGGACCAACGCTCAACGCTTCGCCGCGGGTCTCCCCCCTCACGCACCCCGCGTGGTGAAGCGCGCCACCCCTACTGAGCCTGGCCTCGCGAAACGAACAGCCCCAAGCGCGAGTCCTAGCCCGGCGGCATTTGCGAACAGTAACCGCGTGTACGTCCAATAATCTCTTCGCGTTCCCATCCCACGCGCCTCCGCGGCGCATTGCGCACGCTCAGACGTCCCGAAGACTGACCTCCGCCCCCCTCCCGCTCTCCTCGCATAGTTCGCTCTCGCCGACCTCGTACACGGGCCACATCGAGGCGCGCACCGTACCTGATGGCGTCTCTCTTGGATTCCTGCGGCTTTCGTCCTCCGGCGTGTGAGTCCTGCCTGCATTCCCGCGTCCGATCGACCCGCACTGACCAGACGCCCGTGCCTGATCTGCTTCTGGCTGGTGCATCTCGGTCGTCAACCCGTCATGCGCTGCACGGCTCGACTCATTGCGATGCGCTGACGCGACGTCTGGTGCTTGTCGCCCCCGCGTGTGCGCGCGCGATGCAACAGAACTCTTGGCAGCGACGAGGACGATGCGGCCTCCGTCGCGTTCACGGCGCCGGGGTCCAACACGCCCTTCAGCATCACGACGGTGAGTGTGCACATGCGGGTGGTCTTCGGCGCACGACGTTGATCTGTCTATCCCGACACCTTCTATCCGCTCTGTTACGCCCTCCTGTCCTGCGGTCAACGCTGATATCGCCCACCCGCGCGGCGCATCAAACGCCTCTCGCACTGCCCGCCCATCCATTGCGCACGCTGCGCACTTTGCTCCTGCAATCTAGACCGACGAGGACGACACGGCGACACACATCGGCGCGCTCGGGACCGCAAAGTTCGCGTCCGGATCGTCCAGGTGCGCACTCGCGCCGCGTCTTCTGCTATGCCCCTTCCGCTGACTTCTGCCCCTTCCCTTCCACCTTCACTTTCACTCTCGCTGCGCACGCAGTGCGGCCGTTATCGGGAGCGCCAGGTTCAGTGAGTTCTGTCTCCCTCTGTCCCCTTCTGTCTTCCTCTATCTTCTTCGGGCCTTCCGTGTTTTGGGTTCTGTCGCCCGCGCGTGGCGCCGTCCTTCGCCCGCGCGCGCTGTCTCCCGAGGCTCCGATCCCGGGCCCGATGAGCCTATGTAGCCGGCGGGTTTGGCGCCACAACGCGGCCGGGCTCACGACTCCGCGTCTGTGCTCGGAGACTGTGAGAGTGGGACGGCATGAGCCGATGTTTGCGCTCTGTTATCGTCTTTCGGTCTCGCGTCCCCGCCCCGCGCGCTCCGGTGCAGGTCCTCTCTGCTCCCGCTCCACGCGTTTGGTATGAGACGTTTCCCCTATGTTTTGGATACATTTTCTGTACGATACGGAGCATACGGCTGACTACATGCTTCTCCCTCGCCCACAGCATCTCCGCACGCTCGTCCTGCCGTCACCGGCGGCGAGTCGTCCATCTGGTCCATCGACGCCACGACGCTCCAGCTCAAACGTACGTGCTCATCTTGTTCTCCATCTCGCACCCGATCTTAATGCGACCCGTTCGAATAAACAGCACACTGGGTAAACCCCGACGGCTCACACCCACGCACGACGGCGGCGTACAGCCCCTCCGAAGACGCGCTCGTCCTCACCGGGGACCTCGCGGCGTACAATGCCGCGCACGCAGACGCACAGGCGTATGAGGTGGTGCGTCATCCTTTCCTCCTTTCCGCCTTTTCTCTACGGACGCCAGGGGGTTTTGCGCGTTGCGCTGTGACGGGCGAGCCGCTGACTGCGTGATCTCCACAGGCGTTCTACCTCGTCAGCGAGTGATCGCCTCTGCGCACTGCGCGGTCCCACGTCGGCGCGTCGACGCGGGTTATCAGCTTCCGGTTTGGACTCGATAGATTGACCGTACGACTGCGACGAGGAACGAACGACATACGACGAAACAACGAAACGAACGGCGACGAACGGACCTCGGGCGTGCCGCCTCGGCCTTGCATTCCTCCCTCTCCCCCGCGGACACCCACCCGACAATTCCCATCACACTCTCACCACCCCGACTGCGCGCCTGGGACGCTACGAAGAGCGTCTTACAGCTGCGCGCATAGAGCAAGGCACACGAGGTCCCACTCCCCGAGGTACCCCTGGTAGAAACGGACTAGGATCGGACCGCGACCGCCTTCGGCCGCGTCCTCCTCCCCTCGCTCGCTCCTTCCCCATCCGAACGGACTTGTGTCTTATATACGTATGCTGCCCCCACCTCCCTATTTAACCCTCACTTTTAGTCCCTTCCTCGCCTCGCCCTTCTCTTTCCACCACTGTCTTTACTGCGGCTTTCCATTTAGGTAAATTGGCTAGGTTCGGTTCGGTTCGGTTCTTGCGGCTGAACACTGCGACGTTTCTCGCGTACGCCTTTTAATACCCTTGACACTTCGACGACCGTACATACTTTCGAGCTTCTACGGACACTTGGACTCCGTCCTCTTTTACTTTTACTTTTATTTTTCGGTTTTTGCTTTAGCTTGAATACGTGCTCCCCTTCCCACCGTTTTCGTCCATCAGACTTTTCGCGGCTACCAAGTCGAAACGTGTTGTCTGTTGTGCAGTAGTAGTACTGTATGGCGGAAGGAAGAAGTACTGTCCCAGACAATGTACTCGTGACGGACATTTGGCTCTTGGTGGGCTCTGAAGTTCATGCAGTCCCCGCCGCGTTCGTTAGACTAACTTGACGTCATGCAAAAATGGCCTTTTGCATGACGTCATAGGAGTAGTGGGGCTTTCTCCTTCGACCTTTCACTCTCGGTGGGAAGTCTGCGTTCGCTAAGAACCCGGACGAGTCGTGGATGGGGGAATTATACATGGGTATGCAAGCAGATTACTCGATACAAGTTTATGCTACATGGTATCCGGTGAGTCATGTCGTGTATGCGGGGATTCGACTTCTCTATGCTCATGGACGCTCAGGCTACGGACAGCTTAGTACGTGCCCGCAGCGCGACGACGTCCCCACCTCCTCCGACCGCCGGTCGTCCCGCTCCCGTACCCTCGTCCGCCGTACCCTCCGCGGGAGCGTCCGCGCCCGCAGCAGCGGCAGCAGAGGATAGCCATGATGAAGTCCCAGATGGCGACGAGGACCTGCGTAGCCAACGTACTCGTCAGCCCTGCTATGGGAAGGAAATGTGGAGGAGAGAAAACGTACCCCTACGATGGCAGAGATGATGGTTTCGAGTACGCCGGCAATGGCGGAGATGATGGCGTTGATGCCGCCGCCGATGGCAGAAACGATGGAGCCCTGTTGCGCATGAACTCAGCAAGATGTTACACGCTGGAAGAGGCTCGGAGGAGACGTACCATGATGTCGCTATGTGTGTGGCGTTAGTCGTGAGGTGCGTGGATGGTTAATGGACGTGCGGGTGGAGGAAGATGGTGATCGTGAAACGCGGGTGAAGTTGTGGAGGACCCGCTCGACCCGAGAAGCGCGAGCTTTATACTTAGGAAAAGCACTAGATCCGCACATATACATGACGTCGGCGTAGGTGCCAGGGATTTCTTGACTCCAGAACGCTCCCTATGTGCGTCAGTTGGTCCTTGGACGGTGCCGCGGCCCCATGCATGAGCGTTTGGTCTCCACTGGCCTCCACTGACGGAGGTATGACGTCAGAGTTTATTCACCTCCGGCCCGCCGTGCGTGGTACTTACTAGGCCCGCCTCCGGGCCGCTATCCGGGGTTCGAGCACAAGTTGCCGGACAGCTCCTATAGCAGTCAAGGATAGAGTTCCCCAAGCATGGAGATGCGATACATGACGTCATGATGTGCTGTACGAGAATACGAGTGAGGAGGCAATCGAGAGAACAGTCCTCTCCGTGGATAACCCGGTAACGCAGACGCTGCGAGTGGCTGCCAGGCCTTCAGGCGTGCTACGCACGCAGATCGGCCCAATGTAAATAAATAAGTATATTGAAACCGGGACACAGGTCGGCATAATACATAGCATACATAACGTTGACATACTGGCAATACAGCCTAAGGATCCACCTCCATGTCGTCGGAGTCCATCTTGTACCAGACTGGTACGACGTCGTCCACATCCATCTCCGACTCCTCGTCTATTTCAATCTCCTCCTTGATTAGCCCTTCGAACTCGAACTCGTCCAACTCCGAGTCATCCACCGGATCTACCACCACCGTGAACACATCCACTTCGTCACCTTTGTCGTCCTCGCTGTACTCTGACTCCTCGTCCACGGCTTCTTGCACCGGACTCAGGGACCTCTCCAGGACTGGCTCCTCGGCATTATCCATCTCCACCTCCATCTCGTTGATGATGGAACGAAGCACGTTGGAGATCCGACAGAAAAGTCGCTCGACGGCCGCCCATTCGGCTTCTGGGACGAGATGCCGGTATCGGCTGAATCCAATCGGGCCCCAGCGGAGGAGCTCTTGCTCTGCGCGTTCCTTGAGCGACGAAGACTCCGGGAAGAGTCGATGGATCACCTCCAAGAACGCCTCGACGCGCCTGACGGTGATGCTGTCTGGAGAGGGGAGAGATTCGTGAGAGAAAATGGGGAAGCGAATCGAGACACGAGATGGCGGGTCGCCTGACTGAGAGTCCCCAGACGTGGCGTTCTGGAGAGCGCACCAGGTTTTCAGGTACTTCGCAACTTGGCAGGCGTCCTCAATGCCGGCCTCCTCGAGCTTCTTGGCCTCCTCCCGCGTAATGCTGTCGAGCCGCTCCTGCTCGCGACGGACAGCGCAGAGGCTCTCTTCCCAGCGCTTTTCCTCCTCGTCGAATTCCTCGTCCTGGAGCTTGCGCTCTTCGGCCAGCCTTCGCGCCTCCGCGCCCCATCCCGCCGCAAAAGTCCCAGCGTTTGCATCTCGCTGGTGCTCAACGAGCTTGCGCTCGTCCTTCTCCGTTTTGAGCACCCGAATAAGCTCCCTGGCTTTCGACAACTCCAGCGTCTCCTTCTCCTGGGCCGACTGCAAGCGCTGCGATTCCTCGAGAAAGTAGACGAAGTGCAGGTGCACACCTGCATCCTGATCTGCCTCTTCACGGATCCGCAGCTCCTCCGCCTCCTCGCGCGCCTCCGCCTCGCGCTCGGCCTTGATGTCTTGGTCCCGCGCTCGGAAGCGGGCGGCAATGGCAGCCCGCATGTCGGCCTTCTCCTTCGCGGCCCGCCGCGCGTCCTCTTCCTTCCTCCGTTCCTTCTCCCGCTCCTTCCTGAGATCCTTCTCCCACTCCTTGCGCGCGGCCTCAACCTTCTTCTTCACCCGCTCGTCCTCCTGCGCCTGCCGGATCTCGCGCCGCGTCCTATCCAACTCGGCCTTGCTCGCCTTCTTCTCGCGCTCCCACTCCTCCCTCTCGAGCCGCCGCTTCTCCTCCTGCTCCCGCTTCTCCTTCTTCTCGCGAGCCATTTCCTCTTCCTTCTTCTTTGCCTCCTCGAGGAGCTCCAAGAGGTGCTGGACCTTCGGCGTGTCGGGCAGCCGACGCAGCTCCTTCGCGAGCTGCGCCATATGCTCCCGACGCGTCTCCTCGTTCGCCACGATCTTCTCGAGGTCGACCTTGACGCACGGCTCGCGCGCCTCCCTGGCGACATCCTCGAGCAGCGCGGCCGAGCCTCGGCAGACATCGAGGAAGAAGTTGAAGCCGGCACTGGCGGCGGAAAGTATGGCGGGCCCGAGCGCTGCCTTCTTGCGCTCGGCGGTGGCGCCGGCGGCGGGTTGGGCCCCGGAGCGGGAGGCTTGCCTCTTGAGCGTACGACGGGTTGCGGGACCGGCGAGAGCACGGCTCGGCTGGCCGATTTCGACGGACGCGCTTGGCTTGATCAGGCGGCGGGAGCGAGTGCGGGCGGGGAGGACGCGAGACTTGGAAGTTTCGGTGCGCATAGCTGGAACGAGCGTGGTTGAGTTGGATAAGACTGAGGTCAAGGCTGTGGGTCAGTGCGTGCGTCTGGCGGCGTGACGTGAAGGGACCGAGCGACGCACCAGAACAAAAAGATTACGGTGGCGGAAAAATGAGGGTGTAGGAAACGACGAGGTTTCAGAGTAGAAATGTCAAGACTTCAATTATATGCTTGGGGGTTTTCAGGGGAACGAGAACGAAGCACGGAGAACGAACTCAGGGGCGCAGGCGCAAATCGACGCGGGGGCACGGTGATGCAGAATCAATAGTCGTTCGAGGTGGGGGTGGATTGCTCGCTACCTTCGAGATTTATAACGCATGGAGACCCTTTCCCGTGCCTGTTAGTGTGGCCACGAAACCGCAATCGCTTGGCGGGAGTATAGCTTTGGGAAAATCGAAAAGAAAGGGCGTTTGGCGAAAGTGGATGCTTTGGCCTCGGATCTCGAACGAACACCCACTAACCGCGGGATCGGGCGGCTGCCATTGGCCAGTCACCTTTTTTGTTTGCCTCTAGTCTGCGCCCCTCACCGAGGCGTTTTGTGCTTCCGTGGTCCGTGCCTCGATTTCCTGGGGCGGTGCCGCAGACGAGTGACTAGTACGCCTCAAGTACAAACTGTGTTAATCCCGGGGATTCACAATAGCGGTCTCGACACTCACCTGCAATCGTGCCGCAGCATTTGTAACATGATGACAACAGACAGTTTGTCAGAGTGAAGCGTCCGCTCTGCTTCCTTTACCGATACGACCAGGCTCGATGGCGTTCACCCTATTTCCGGTACTAGATTGCGTTGAACGATTGTTTACAAGTTCGAACGCTCGCGATGGTCGTTCATTAGATCTCCCCCGGTCTCTGGTAGAAGCTACAGAGAATGTATGGAAGGGTACCCGCTTCAAACGATGTTCCACACGACCTTCACCTCCTTCTGATCGAGCGGCGCGAGCTCCTTAAAGGCAGCCGTCGACAGGTCGATATCTCCCGGCTTGCAGCTGGTGCACTTGTCGAGGACCAGCGCGTTCACATCCTTGCTCCCCGCTACGAGGCGTCGGCATCAGCCCATTGAACACGACCGAGCGTACGCATGGCACCGTGTACGTAGAGGAGAAGAGAAGCTCACCCTTGACGTTGATGACACGGCCACAGTTGGCACCGTTCGCGTATTGCTTCTGGGGCAGGGCGACGACGGTGTCGCTGTTGCTGATGGGCTTCCCGCAAGCACCTTTGCGGCCGTCGGTGAGGGTGTGAGTGGCTGTAGCAGCGGAAGATGGATCAGGATATTTGAACAATAATGAGTGCTACGGCTCGTACCCTCTCCGGTCGGGGCGGCACAGTGCGCAGAGCCGACGGCCATAGCGGCGATGACGACAGCGAGGACGTTCTTAAACTGCATATTGTTGGCGGTGAGAGGAAAGAACAACTAAGAAGACGAGTGGATGATCTGGATAAGACTGGGTTCTTGCAGCTGGACTGAGTTTGCTCAAGGGTATTTGTACCTCTGACGTGCCGCCGATGGCGCGGAACGTCCCACTCCCATCAGGCTAGAGAACGCGGGATAGAGCTCCTATGTTGTAAGCGCACCCGATATGTGAGGACATACCAGCGGATGAGTACTCCACTCACTTTCCGGTGACTGTCGGGGCGATCACCCAGCGCTGAAGCGGCGGATCCTCGTCAAAGGTCAGGCTGGTGTCGAGGGAGACATAAACAGGATTTTGCTCTCTGGTGCGCGCCGTAACCACGACTCCGATGTTTCGTTCGCCGCCAGAGAGCGGAGCCAAGTGGGGCTAAGAGGCCGATCCATGCGCTGTTTCCGGACTGTACGTCGTCAGAATAGCATACACGAGAGAAATCATCGGACGTACCATTGACTCGGGAGGCCGTCAAAATCGCGGAGGTTTGAAGGTTGGAGCATTGTAACACTAGTACTCCTCGCTTTCAAGTAGACCTAGTGGTAGGGGCATGGATAGAGCGGTAAGACATTCCTAGAGGTCAGCCCGGTGTAAAGCATCAAGCCACCTCGTCGTGTGCCATGCATTCAAAGGTCTCGCATGCCATTCTTCACATCTTGGAGCTAAGTTCGAATTGTTGATAGGAATAAATGGCTGGAGTCTTATGGCTCTAGAAATAGTTGTGATAGATCCGAGTGAGCTTCTTCACACTGGGCGTGAGGATTGAGGTGAACTGTAGCAGCCACGGATATCTGTGCGGTAGAGGAACTTCCGAGTCCGATGCTTTTGCGAGCCTGAGTCCGAGCACGAGATGGCTCCTGGAGAGCGCAGTTTCGTCGAATCTCTAAGCCATACGAATTATCGCACATATTGAGGGAGAGTCTTGCCAGACGAGTGTCGAGAACGAGTAAGTAGTCGTCGCCAGGCGGCCGGCTGAGAGTCAGACGACAGTCGCCTGCTGCCAGCAAGCGCCTCCTTCGGGGCGCGGCCCGCCACGTGGCTTCTGGCTGGAACCGGCGATAGCTGTATAGCCGAACCGGCCGAGGTTCGAAGGCTTGCAGCTCGGCGTCTATCCAAGGGAACTTGGACTCGTTCTCCGACTCGGACGCCGCGCTTCAGTTTAACCTTTCAACCGTACCGCACGTAACTCGAATGTTGACCCTTGTTCCTCTGCAGACACTCAGTATCAAAGTCATATCCTACATAGAAAGACCTCCAAAGATCGGCTGTAATGTAGTGCATAATGACTCGGAATGTCTACGACTACGCTGTGTACTCTGGCGGACTCTCAGGCTGCTCCACGAAACGCTCCGCATGCATCTGCTGCATTACTCTTCGTATGTTCTGCACCTCCTCTCGCAATTGTGTCACGTCCTCCGTAACTGCGACTGAGGGCGCGCCTACGCTTGCCTCCGTGCCACCGTATAGCGAGCGGTGCCTACCACTGCCAGCAGTGGACAACTCTTCCGAGGGCAGGGTCGCCCCGAACACGCTAGGGGTAGATGCCTCGGGGTTCGGTCTTTGTGGCTCGGGTCTAATGCCAGCTTCCTGAGACTTCGTCCAACCGTGGGCTGCTGATTGTCCAAGATTTTGAAGGTCCCGTGGCGCGCTCGAGGACTCCATCCCCGTGGAGAGGTCCTCCGTGGAGAGGTCCTCCATCGTGGCGGTTCCTTCACCTCCACCGGTCGCATGTAGGGATTCGTTACATACGGCGTTGCATGGCAATTCGTAACCTGGCGGATGGTAACGCTTCTTGGCGCGTCGAATGTAGAATACCCCGGCAGTGCCGATTGCAAGCACCACGATCCCTCCGACTGCGCCGCCGACGATGGCGCCTATGTTGGTGCGTCGGCTGCCTGAACCGCCTTTGGGGTTGGAGCCATGCGTACCACCGACCCCTGGAGTAGTGCCATTACTGTCGCTACTGTTGGTGAATGTGATCGTCTGGTTTGCTATACTGGAAGGTATCATGCGATGGTGAATGGATGGAACACACTAACGTCAGTTTTACCCACGTTAAGGCTAGAAGGGAGAACATAGAGCCGACGCTGGGACTGAGTTACAGCATCTTGAGTAAATGTTGCTGAGCTAAAGGCGAAAGTGAAATAGCTCACCCTGCATTTCCATCCGTAGCGCGAGTGTTGCCCGTATCATCATCGTAATAGTCTAAGAAAGCCTCCTGCGTCTGGTTGAAGTTCGCTCTGTTCCACACTCCCTGTATGAGTTGGTCACGGACACTGGGATCCGTCACTGCCGCTGCAGTGAACATTGTCCAAGCTGAAGTACCCAAAAATTCATGAAATGGATGCAATGGAAAAGAAAGCGGAACTCACCTGTACTACTGTAGATGCCCGCGGTACTGTCTATAGGAAGTCCAAACTTTGGGGCTATAGTCCTTTCGATGAGCCTCTATTTTGAGTTCCCTGAGGCAATTCTACTTGCCAAATGCTAGACGATTCTTGAGAGTCTGCGTATGGCCATCTAAGATCTATACGGCAAGAACACCGGTACACTGTGAGCGCGATACACATGAGCATACTGTTTGAACTTACGGCGGATGGTATCAAATGGGTGCCTAGTAGAACATCCGCGTATATATTATACATCAACGACCATGAGCTGTCGTCCGAGCCGAACTGCGCGAGAATGCTCGAGTTGTCTGAAGATAGTGCTAATGCTTCCCATTGGCCCATGAGCGCAGTTGCATTACTCTTCCAAATATCGGAAACCGCTCAGGAGCCGAAGTTTACGAGGATAACAGACAGCAACTGACCTGGTATACACCCGCATCATCCTCATGCTCCATCACGCGGCTGATCTCTGACATGGCTTGAATGGCAATGATAGATTTCAATGCCAGATTTGTCTGATTTCGGAACGACGCTTGGTCTATCGGTGTCCTAAGAGTGATTCAAAATTGTGTATGTAGGGAGAAAGAAATGTGTGCACGCACTGAGAACCAAGATTTGGAATAGGAGTCGTCATGTCAATCAGATAGTTGCCCCACCGTTTTGCTACCTCGTACTGAAGCTCAAAAGTCAAAATTACCGATTTTCAAGCTCGAGGAAGCACGTACATGCTGAGAGAGCAAGTCTCCGTTCCCCGTAAACCGGGCGTGTGCATACATCATGATAAGCATGTTCGCTGTCTCTGTGGACTTGGCTTCAGAAAATGACCCCTTGCTCCGCAGATGAGATACCCACTGTCTATGCCATGTTCGGGCTCGACATTGATCCTCTGGTCGACGGATGCATTAGGCCAAAAAAACCCTGACACAGGTCAAACCAATGCAGCAGTATACAAGCTAAGAGAATTCGCTTACCGACATCAAGGAGAGCATACGACTGAATGGTGAGTTGATCTTGAGACTCGAGGAGGGGGACGAGCATGCTACCAAGTATAGAAGCATTCAAGTAAAGATATGCGGGCATGGCCTCATACAACCTCTCTATAGCATTCACGCGCCTGCCAGTGTCAGTACAAACGAACAGTGTAAGTGTGAATGCATATCTGAATTTAAGTGGGGGACGCACCCAGACCCGCCAATATCCTTAAGAAAGGTTTTGACTTCCAAGCTACTTTCCTCGACTGTAATATCCATTGCAGCCATCGCTTGTCGTGTTGTGAGGGACACTAGATCTCTATAGTTAGAAGAGATTTTCCCAGCGCTGTCCATGAGACTTTGATCGAGTGTAACGGCGCGGTCGTGAGCTGATGAAAACCCAGAGACGAAATCGTCGATCTGTGAACGAAGTAATCAGTTGTGAGGTTCAAGTGAAAATGAGAGGATGTGGAAACCTACGACCGAGACTATTCCGGCAGCTGTTGAATAATGTGTGGTAAAGAAAGGTTTTCGGAGCTCTATATTCCCTTGGGCCGTTGCATATTGGATGACCGGGTTCCTTACAAAACCCACGGACCACACCACAGGAGACGATGTTGCACGAATGGCTCCTAGATTGACTGAGAGTGCAAAGACGGTGAATCTGTATAGAAATACAGTAGTCAGAATATTATATAGCGGCGAGTTATCATAAGTGTTACACTGGTTGAATTGGGCCGGATTGAGTAGTTTGATTGCTGTTCAGCACTCCAGTACTGTCAAAGAGGCTCCGAGTTTGCCCATCTTCCCCGAACTGCCATGTCAGCAGTGGAGACTTCAAGAATAAGGTCAATCCCAAGTCAAGATGTGCATTCGGAACAGAGATGCCATACAGCTACTCACGGCTGGCATAGCGTAATAGACAGTCCCGTCTTGTGCTTGATTTGAATTCTCCGTATATTGTGCTGGATTTTGAAGACTGATTTGAACGAAGACACTCGAACTACTACTTTCTTGACGCCAATTCACTGCAGAGGACCTGTTACCGGACGCCCATTCTATTTGGTACAGATTAGAAGATTGAAGAGAATTTGGATCAAGTATTGAGTCACCAGCTGATATGTCGGAATAAACTTGTACATCGTGCGGATTCCCGTCATTCGACGTAGCTTCAAGAGAAACATACGAGAAGGGAAGCGACTGCTTGACCCAGTCTGAGGGCTTCAGCCGCGTAAAAGGATTAATTGTACAGTAGATGTGCATGCCATGAGTGTGTCTCGTACGAACCTCTACAGGTGAAAGGAAGGTGATAGTGACGTCCATAGGGCCTGTTCTCATCGTGTAGATAGATCTTGTTGGGGTTATCTGAACGTTTCTAACTTGGGTACTTAGATTGAGCGAAGGTTCTTGCTGTCCTGGATCCCAGCCCATCCAAGCGTACGAGACACCGTCGATTCTAATCCTGCCTGCCCAGCCCGTAGAAGACTAGAACCGGAAGAAAATAACATGAACATTGCAGAAGCTGGGGAAGGAAACTTACAGCCCCGCTCCAGAACGTAGGCCATGATTGAGGCAGGGACCCATTAGTGTTGAAGACCTTGTGCCAAGTGTTGAGATATGGGGAACTAACTGCTAGGGGAATAGCAGCGGGAAAAAGTGTCTGAGGTACATCTTGTGCGCGGCTGAGCACAATTAGGAAAGCGAGTACGAGGACCGAGTGCAGTAGCACCATGCAGATATCACAGACAGGTTGGTTGGAGTGAGAGATAGGAACGATCCTCTAGATGAGCGTCCGAGGGGTCACTATATCAGTACGAAATAAAGTTCTACTTCCTTCGTTCGACCACGTCTCATGATGACAGATCGCAGGCTACTCGTCAAGAATGGCACAGGTCTTCCAACTTTCTCATCTCGAGCCTCGCGACTACAGTGCCCTGGCGCATCTATTAGAGCTTCTTCGCCATGGGTATCACACGTCCAACGATGAGACATTGATTCCCTGTTCTGTGTGTACCGTCGAATCGATCAGTCGCTGAGGAGTTCAATTGGATTCGGAGTGTTGAATAGAATAATCGCGCGCGGATCCTGAGGCCGGCGACAACGGAAGACACCTCATACGGCGCATGCGAAAAGTGGAGGGCCAGGAGGGAGGGGACGTAGACATGGAACGTGAGCGGCGCCGCAGACAAGCCTCTGATGAGTTAGAAGCCTGCACCGCATGCAATATCCTTGATTCCGTCGGCAGGGTATCGAGTACATCGGCGTTAGTGGCAGTGAGTACCCTCGAACTCAATATATTTATCAATGGGCGCAAACGCCTCTTCTAGCCGCAGCCCCATATGTAACCGCGCTGTGGAGTTCAACTATAGGCCGCCGTTGAGGCGCGCAGATTCTGTGAAGACAAGTCTCCTCGATCCCCGACATCCTAGTCGGTCCTCAGACGGCGCACATGTCGGATTGGAGACGCTCAGGGTCAAGAAGCACCGCACCGGACGCTGGACTGCCGGGCTCCCACCCCATGCCCAACGCCCAACACTGAATGCCGAGCATCTGACGCGCATGGTACTACTCTCACACTCACACTGCCTCGCCCGCTGACAGCGGGATCCACCGGTAAATGGCGAGGAGATATTCTGACGGTGCTTGGAGTATAGGATCTTAGTTGAATTCTGAGCTCAGCGGAACAGCACGCGGGCCACGATGGAGGTGCTATATATGCTTGTAATGGAGAGCCTTTGCACACTCGGATGTGGACGGCACAGCTACATACAGGACGCGCGTAAGATGCATGATGCTTCAACGATGGAGAAACTAGTAGACACCGCAGACGCTGAGAGCTGCGTCAGACAGCGCAGACGTGTGAAGGCTTCAGCGATGTGCTCGTTGCTTGATTTAGGCGAACAGACCATAGAAAAAATGATAGCCGGAGCTTCAACATGCCTCCGGGTCTACTTGGTGAAAACTGAAGTCGTTTCATCTTGTGCAATGCCTTCGAAGGCCTGGGACTTGAAGGTGATCGGAGCTCTTCCGGTAGTGATTGTACGGCTGTAATGGAAATTGAGCGAGTTGGAGACGAACTTCTTACGAAGTGCGCGTTTTCTAGTCTATGGTGTACTGCAGTGAGTGTCCTCCCAAGAAAACGAGAAGCGGCGGTAAGAGGACGGATAGTTCGGATGCCAAGGGCTGAGAACCCCGGGCCCGAGAAGGCACGCTAGAATCGGATAAACATTTAAATATCACCGCAGAGATACACTGAGCAAAATATACTGGGTACAACAATTACAAGGATAGGTTAAGTTGCTTCATGCGAACTCCCACTCGACCTTGATACGGCCGTCGATGAGCGGCGCAAGCTCCTTGAACGCGCTCGGTGTGAGATCGATGCTGCCCGAGTGACACTCGGGGCACAAGTCCATGACCGTGGCAGTCACCGACTTGCCCTTGTCTGCAGAGCCCAGATAGAGTGAGTTTGAGACTTGGGAGTACCGAAGGATGCAGCACTCACACTTCACATTGATCGTCTTCCCGCAGTTAGCACCCTTGTTGTACTGGGTCGGGTTCAGCGCGACGGCGTGCTGGCTGTTCTTGATGAACTTCCCGCATGCACCAGCGTTTCCGGTCTCCGCGTTGTAGTAGGTAGCTGCGTAGGATGAATCGATGAGCGTGAGTTTCGGCGGAAACATAAGGGAGCCAGAGAGCAGAACGCACCATCGCCGGAGAAGGCCTGGGCAGAGCTGACAGCCATGAGGGCGGTAGCTACAGCGGCGAGGATGGTGTTGAACTGCATAGTGCTGATCAAGTGCTGATCGAGTTCGTGAAGATGAGAGTATACGTGGATGAACGTGAATGTAGAGTATGTGGGATGTTGCTCCTCGGGACGATCCGCACGAGGTATTTATCAAGTTCCTGTCGAGCGTTCGAGTAACACCTGAAAGTGGTTGCAGAGCGTTGGACAAGCTCCGTATACTGGATGTGGGAAAGACTCCGGTGAAACAGGCCAGACACATAGAGACCAGAGCGGCGATGCACCACTACATCGCAAAAAAGGCGAGATGGACGGCCGAGTGAGCGAGGCGATGAGAATGTCCGCTCGAGGTCGCAGACGTAGAGCGCACAGAACCACCCGAACGCCGTTGACGAGATGGTGTCGAGTAAAAGAGTGGGCTAGAGTAGAGTCCAGGCGCTCTGATTTTCTGTGCGAATGGAACACTGAGTGTCACGCCGCGAATAAAGCAATCGCGACATACGAACATAAATGCGATACTGACGTGGGCGCACTCACTGCTAGCTACAGCATCGACAGGATACGCCCTGTGGTAATCTGTCTAGAGGTCATCAACTTGAATGTACAGTGACATTTGCGGGCCACGCTGGCGCACGCACCATCCGCAGATATCCCTATTCACTGAAGCCAAAAGAGCAGTGTAGTGCGCAACGATCTCGAGAAGCTCCCCTTGGCTGACGCATCCGGATTGTGTCGTGTGTACGCCCCCTCGAATAATTGAGAAGTGGTACTGGTGCACCTCCGAAAGTGCTCCGGTCAAACTGCGAAAAAGACGGGCTCAGATGTCTTGTAACAAACAGAGCGGGCGCGCGACGCTTCAGTTCTTCGTTTCCACCGGACTCGGAGGATTTGAAGCCTACGTACCGCCTTTGAAGCCCTCGATTATCGCTCTCAAGTGTTTCAGAGACCATCGTGATGGCCTAAGACTCAGCCCGAGGGGTGCGAGCCTCCTACTGGTGACACGGCGCAGAAATCTTCCAACAAGGCAGAGGGAGGACAAACGCCTCCGGAGCGCACTGTAGCCGCATTCCGTGGAGATAGGCTCGATATGTAGATGATTTGCATACGAAGGAAAACGATGTCGTACAAGAGATTTGGTGTTCCTGTAACAGCCATTGTCCGTCGCGACGCCTTCAATCCACGATTCTGCCCGCACTCAGCGACGGCAGCTGTTGGAGGTCCGCTAAGGCTACGAGCAGAAGCATTTTCGAGCTAGGGTTTGGAGGCGTATAGATAAAATTGCGACAAGCAAGGATGGAGGAGAGAGATGCCTCAGTCAGAAGAGTAGCACCGCGGCGACGAGCACCCGTGTCGCGCCAGGTCGCGCCTCCACCAAAACCGGCGCCTTTTCGAGGTCACGGGTTTTGATACCCACGTGGACTGATCAGATATCCTGGATGATCGGTCCTCCAAGTCCGAACCGAAGTCGTTTAACCGTTCGGTAATCCAAACGCCTTGGTGCACTCTTCCTGTTAGGCCTTACTAGGCTTGTGTCTTTCATCATGTTCGCATCTCTATGTGGCCAGCGGATCTGCCAGGGGTATGTTCTACTAATGATGATGGTCTCTACTAAGTACTCAGATTCGGATCGACTACTTATTGGAGGCTTAGCGTTGCCACAGTGCCAATTCTACCGCCGGAATGAGTCAAGCCTCAGTCTCTCGCAGTGGCGCGAACCCATTTGGGAAGCATTGAACTTGCCAGTCAGTAAACCCGTCTTCTTGAGCTTACGTGTAGCCACTCACGCATTGACCGCTTTGCCATCTACGCGTCATTTGTGCCTTGACCGACGCCACTGATTCTCCGCATACCAATGGACCTAGCGTGACGCACTAGTATTGGGTTTTAACTTTTGACTCGCAAGCCTACTCAGCCTTAGCAAGCTTCACGAAGTGGCAAAGGAGCTACTGCAAACCTGTATTGTTTCGGGGGACACCGGGAACAATCCGGACTGTCATCATTCATTTAAAGTTTATGGTTGTGGCCGCCTCCTTTCACAGATACCCCCTCAAAGTGTTCCGTCATCTGGAACACGTTTATTTAAACCGCATGCCAAGGGTCAAGGCTAGATATGCTGATATATAACTGTGCTTTTCGTCCGCTCCTCCAGATACACGCCACATCATAAACCCCGGATTGTCGTTTCTCATACCCTTCTAGAAATGTCCTCTCAGACGAAGACACGACTCAATATCAACGACCTCCAATCGTCGTGAGTAGATTTTGTGCGTCGATCTTGCTATTCCCTGTATCATTACTGTTCGGCATAGATCTTCGTCACAATCCACTTACGATCATCGCCACTCGAGAACTGAAGAATTGTGAGTTATTCTCCCATATACTTATAGGCCGAGATGTTGACCTTCAGATTGTAGTGACACTGAGCTGTTGCGGTACGTGAAATTCTTCGAGGATCTAGAGGCCGAGGTTGAGAAACCAATAACTTCTACCCTGACCACGTAAGTAGGATGTCCATATCTACTTGAGTTCTACTGAAGCTCATCCAGGAATCGTAGTCCCAACCCGTGCCGTCAACCCATTGAGTTCAGCGACGGGGGAATCTGGGATCCCATCTCAGATTCCGAGTCGGAGAGCGAGATATGTGAATTTACCCCAGACCAACCAGGCGCTGTTTCCGTAGAAGATAAGAAGTCCAGTACCAGCAGGAAGCGCAAAACACCGAAGACCGGAAAGACGTCGTGCAAAAAGCAGAAAGCCCAAGAGCCGAAGCCGAAGCCGAAGGCCGTGGCAAAGAAGGCTGCCGCCGGAAGGAAGCGCAGTGCGACCAGTGGATGAAGCATAACGATCTGGTGGCTGATGCGGGGGTCTGGAAGGAGGTGTATGTTGCTGGAATACGTGAGCATTTTTCCTTGTTGGCGGGTTGACGCGTAGAAACGGATGGCCATTATGCGTGTACGATCTTCCTGTAATTGAATGACACCTGTTCGGGTATCTCCGCACACTCTGGCCAAGGAGATGTTTCGGGTGCTTCGAATTTTCCTCCGTCGCGACAGCGTGAAGAACGCTTTGATAGAGTAGTACCCAAGAGGCCCGTTGCTCTACTAGCTTCATACGATGTGCTTCTGTGGAACTATGCGGTGCACCGCTATATGGAAATGGTTTCCACGTATCGTTCTCCACGGCCAATGAGCTCCATTGAGCTGAAGGTTCACATCACGGCTTCAAGAACGCGCCGAGGCTCGTATATCCCGGAAGGGAAGGCGAACCACCTCGCAAGGACTGTATAAGTACACGCCGTTGCCTTAGCAGCTTCGGGTTTTTCTTTTGACATGCACTCGTATTGGATTGAGGGCGGACTGAAGCAACTTAGAAGCGCCCGCCGCCCGCGAATACTGGGGCGCACTCGAGACGAGCGCTGACAACGACGACGAGAACAAAGCAGCTGTGCCAGGCAGCGCTACGCTATGTGCACGTTGCAATGTTCCCGCATTGTGCTTGCATATTGTTCGTGTTCTCTTCCGCGGACGACACCGAACTTCTTGAGAACATCATAGCCGAACTGGGCAATTTCTCTGAGCGCTCGGGCGGTTCTTCTTCCACAATCGCGTGCGCTATCAGTCGTGTACGCATCGACGTACTCGACGTCGTCGTTACTGCTTCCCGATGATCTGCTAGAGCGCCTTCTTCTTTTGTGTCTGGTTGTCATCTCCTCACAGGCTATGGGGTCAGATGTACCGTAGTGCCTTGCGATCCGCCATCGACATGATCCCAGGGGACCAAAGGACAACGCAATTGAGAAACTACCGTAATAGATAAGTCTCATGACACAGCGGAGTCGGTATAAAGCTGCACCCCTCATTCGACGACGGAGAGCAACGCCTGTGCCTCCCCAGCTCGCATCCAAGCCTTTTGAGTCCCAGAGACCCGCAGTATCCAACCCGATCATCCTATGGCGACCTGTGCGTTTTCAGTTTGAACGGGTGTTCTTCCTAGCTGACAAGGAATCCGGCGACAACGGCAGACTTACCTTCGTCCACCGTGGATCAAGCTCTGATCAATCGCCTCCCGCCCATGGATGTACTTCATCGCATCTTCCAAGACGTGCAAGTCATCGCGCCGTTCGACGAGGACATGCCTTGGAAGATCTACCGGAAGTACAACCTGTGGATTCGCATGAGGCTTGTCTGCCGCCTCTGGAGAGCCATTATCGACGACTCACCGACTCTCTGGAGGAATATCCGCGTCCAGACGAATATGGAATGGCTCAAGCTGTGCTTGCGTCGTTCCGCGGACAGCTCGGTGAACATCTTGATTAAGGACGCACCCTCCTTCCGGCGTGCCGCGCCCCTCCTGCTTCCCCACATGGCTCGCATCGGCGAATTTTCCATCCATCAGTTCACGAACGGCGCCGTTCCCCTTCTTGCCGACTTCCTCTCTCACTCCATGAAGGGACTCAGAACCTTGCAGATCGACAATAGGGAGAACAAGACGTCAGAAGAGATGTTGCTCCGAGAGACCGCGGTCGGGAGAGGAGTCCTACCCAACCTGCAAAAGCTGTTCCTTCGAAACATTTTCCTCGACTGGACGACTACTACCATCGGCCCACAACTACGCTCCCTTCACCTAGAGGACATATCCTTCAGAGACTGCGAGAAGATCCCGTTTACGCAGTTTCTACTCACGCTCGGTCAATGCCGCGCCCTCGAGGACCTCTATTTCAGCGGAGCGTTCCCGCTCCACGACCGGCGCTGGCCAGGCGAAGAGGACGTCTGGGTCACCATGCCGCAGAACCTGGTCGTCAGTCTTCCCAGCATCCGCACGATGGAGTTCCGCTTCTCACCTCCCGGCTTCCCGTACGCCTTGCTCTCGCACATCGAACTCCAGCAGAGCGCGAGAATCATTTTCGCGGTGGAAATCGGAAACGATTCTGCGAGCGGTCCCGAACATTTGGTCGATGTCATCCCCGACGATGTCGTCCAGCGAGTGTCGATGTTAGCTCGCGTGGCGGTTGCGGAGATCAGCGAGGCTGAGATCGGCGTCAGCGAGGAAGTGCGCGAAGATGATGACGAAGACCAGGAGGGCTTTCTGGCCGTGCAGTTCCTTGACCAGGAGAAGTTTAGCGGCGCTCCATGGGATCGGAATGCGTTGGGGTACACACCGGAGCGCCACCTCGGCGAGTTCATCACTATCTACCAGCAGGCATCTCTTCGCATCCTCACCGTATGCGTCGACCAAGACTATCCGAAGGGGACGTGGAAGGCGTTGTTCGACACCTTCCCCAGCTTGGAGCGGCTTACGCTTCACAATGACTTCCGAAGCGGTACAGTGCAGTCTTCGCTCGAGGCGTGCCTTGAGGCCCTTGAAAGTTCAGTGGCGGCAGAAGGCTCGATGGAAGACTCACCAATGGTAGACGGCGCGAACGTCCCCCTCCCGAAATTGAGCATCCTAACCGTCCGACATGAGAGGTGGAGAGGAAGCCTCTTGAAGAAGGTGGTCCGATGCCTGAGCACTAGAGCTACGAGAGGTCACAGGCTGTCGGAGTTGTGGTTGATTTGGACTAGTGACGAAGAACCTCCCGCGCTGGACGAAGGTGGTTTACTCATGCAGCGATTGGCGAGGCTTGTTGAGGGTGAAGTGATTTGCGAGGGGGAAGAAGACGACTTCAGGGTGTTTAAATTTCCGTAGAACGTGCTGAAACACTGAGGAAGTTGTACGTACTTACCGCAATCCGACTCAGGCCCGAACGCCCTGCTCTCCTATCCCCTTTCCATCATTACCTCGTGAAGCGCAGCACCCGGATGGCTCGCTTCAAAGACACCACGTTTCTCGCGAAGAGTAGATACTCCGTACCGGCCACGAAAACATGGTGCCCGCACTATGGACGAACCGTAGCAGCGAGTGTTGATGCACGCACCGCTTCTTGCCTGAGCCAAACGCCAGCAAGAACCATGCTAGCTAGGCACATCCCGTGGAATTTGCTCAGATGATTTTGGATAGAGGGATACCCGGTGACTTCTGAGGAGCTTCTTGCAGCCACGTACAACTCACTTGTGGACGGCGCTTCTGGACATACGACATTTTACCGAACAGCGGGTCGCGTTTGTAATGCAAAGGAGGTATGCAGTGCAGTAGATACTGTGGTTGACGACAAGATGGTGTGGCAGAAAATGCCGTACTTGTGCCGCAGCTGAAGCGCAGCGTGTCGGAAGAAAAAGGCAAGCTAGACGCGCGCGCTACCTGGCGCTTACAAATCGGTGCGATTGATGGGCCTCCGCAAATTTCCGTCCCAGTCCCTTCGTCCGCTTATCGTCATTGCATATTACAGCTTCTTACTCAAAAGTCTCCTACTGTGCCAACAATACCTGCCGAATCTCTACGGACAGACCCTGTCTTTCGATCTCTCGCATTCAACTGGCACTTCCTGGTACCCGGCAGTACCACAGGATCTCGGACTGTGCCGCGCGTAAAACAAAGCGCACGTGTGCGTGGCGAATGGGACGCGCTTGCCTTAAATGCACGAAACACTTTGTGAGCAATCCGTTAGTCTGGACAGCGCGTCGGTCGCCCCGTGCTCATATTACGGCATTGTAGGTGCGTATAGACCACCAAATACCCCCCCTTGATGGCACAAGAAGCATCGTAAGAGACAACGAGAACAACGCATCACGGATGTGTCTCGCTGAGTAGTCAATCTAACTTTGAGAAGGATCTCCACATTTGGCCTGCGTTGTGTCTAAGGGGCCAATGTTAGGGGCTACTTAGCCAAACATATCAGTTAGTGCCACGCGGAACACCAGCAACACCTTCTTCCATTCAGGACAGTACCTCTTGTTCTCGCATGCACAATGCCTGAAGAGCAAGCGGTAGCTTGGATATAATGTTGATCCCTTAGTTCCAGTCGTTGTCGTCCCGTATAGAGTCTGATCAGCTTCGACGAGGGGTCTGAGCGTTGTCTTGCCACCACACTCACGCCTACGCCAGCACGGGGCCACCTAGAAATTGCACTAGCAGAGAACTGCGCCACACAGACACCTGCAGTATAAATATACGCTCATCAGCGCAGAGATGTTGTGCATCGACCTCAGTATCCACAGCTCGCCTCGAAATCGGGACTCTCATCTCATAATTACACAGCTCCGTGAGCCTCGCTAGCCGGTGCGTACACTTCACATGGACTGGAGAGGCGGTATCAGCTTACGATCCTGGTTTTTTGGATTTTAGAAACACTCTGCATCAAGCGAATTTGACGCCCCAGTCTTCGACCATGCATAACTCCCCTATCACTCATCTCCCTCTCGAATTTCTTCATCTCATTCTCGAAGAGGTTCAAGCCATCGTACCCTTTGACGCCAATGCGTTCTCTAAACGTTACGACAATGCGACAACTCTGGTCACAACAACTAGACTCGTCTGTCGTCGTTGGCGAGACGTGATTGAAAGCACGCCTGCTTTCTGGAGTACCATCCGCATTCAGGAAGACATGGAATGGCTGGACCTCTGTTTGGACCGCTCGGCGGAAAATATGCTGGACATACTACTCGTGGATTCGACATCTCTCCAGCTCGCCGCCCCCATCATAATCCATCACATTGATCGTATCCGGGAGCTCTCGATCGCTGAATGCACAGCGCCCGGTCTAATGAATCTACTCCAATTTATCTCCTACTCACTGCCAGAGCTTCGCGCCTTGCGAGTAAACCATTCGGACGGAGCGTCAGAGGATATTACTCTCCCTAGAGCCGCGATGGAAGACCACCTCCTACCACGGTTGGAAGACCTGCTACTAAAAGACGTGTTTTTAGACTGGACGACTACCATCATTCCGCAGCTTCGCTCCTTGCATCTCTCCAACCACCAATTCGGCAAACCTGGCCATAGAATATCATTCACACAATTTCTACTCACGCTGGAGGAGTGCCGCACACTGGAGAAGCTCCAAATCGACGGAGCGTTGCCCTTTGACGAGTTCGACCCAACCGTACCGGGCGTACTCGAACACGTCTGGCTTACCCAACCGCACGATCTAGTCGTCGACCTCACCAGCATCCGCAAGATAGAGTTTCGTTTCACTCCTGCGGGATTTTGCAACGCGTTTTTCACCCATGTCCAGCTCGCGTGGCACGCCGAAGTCGTTCTCGGCGTAGAAGTCGGGCCCAACTCGACGAACGGTCCCGAACATCTGATTCACCTATTCCCTCACGGCAAGATGCCGATGTTCGCTCGCGCGACGTCGGCTTGCATCGACGGCACGTCTATCAGCGTCATGGGCAACAAGTTGAAGGGAGGTCTCCTGGTACAATTCCTGGATCAGGAGCTCTTTGGTAGGGGTCCATGGGACAAGCGCAGGTGGGGATACACTCCGGAGAACCATTTCTGCGAATTCGCCACCGTCTTCGGGGGCGCGCCCTTACATTACCTTTCCGTGCACGTGGACCAGTACTATCCGAGAGACTACTGGCGAATGTTGTTCAGGTCTTTCCCAGGATTGAAGGGCGTATGGTTGATCGGCGACGAGCACGCTGACTCAGGAATCGTCCAATCCTCTCTCGACGCATGTTTCGAAGCTCTCGGAGATCCTATGGCGGCGGAGAATTGGATGGAAATTCAAGACTGGCCGATGGGCCCGGGGTTTATGGAAGTCTTGGTCCCCGACTTGGAATTCCTGGCCGTTCAACACGAGAGTTGTAACTACGACGGCTTCCTCAAACTACGGGATACGAGGATGGCCACACTACCGGAGGTGTGGATAGGACGCATTGGAAGTGACTCGTATGCAGTGCTCTCCTCAGGCCCTTTCTCAGGCTGGGATCTTGTCAGCTACACACCGAGGCATGTGCTCTGAAGAGGGACGAGGGTTAGTATCGTACTTTAGATAGATTTGCGGACTCCTTTACACTACCATACAGATCTGTATCTCCCTCACGTCACTATAATGGCACGATTGGAACTGAGTTTGGCCCTTCTGTTGGCGGGGCCGTCGACGACACCTCCACTTCTTCAGGAAGCCCGGCGTCCTTCCATGCAGCGTAGCCCCCTATCATGTCCGTCGCGTTGAGCATCCCCAGATCGTGCAGCGCCACGGCCGCGAGCGACGACGTGTACCCTTCCTGACAGAACACGATGACCCTTAAGTCGTACCGATCCGCAATCGGAAGCCGATGTGCACAGCGCGGGTCGAACCGCCACTCGAGCACGTTCCGCTCGATGATGAGCGCGCCGCCGATCTCCCCGTACGTCTTCCGCTGCGCCTCCGGCCGGATGTCGACGAGCACGACCGGCCACGGAGGTGGCGGATTCTCCTCCTGGAGCTCCGCGAGGGCCTGCTGAGGCGTGACGCGCTGAAGGCGTGCGCGCGCGTCCGCGAGCACCTGCGCGATTGAGCGCGAACCGGGAGGGGGCACGAGAGGGTCGATGGGTGCGCGTGCGGCCTTGCGCGCAGCGTCCCAGAGCGCGGCGGTGTCGTTCGCGCCCGCGGTACTGCAAAGCCCGCGGACGTACGCGGCCCAACGGCGCGTATGGGACGAGCGCTGCACAACGCGGTGGAGGAGCTTGGAGTTGATGATGAGCGCGGCACGCTCGACTAGGTCGTCGGACGAGCCGCAGACCACGATGGGGCTGAGTCCGTCGGCGGGACCGGCGGAGAGCGCGAGGATGAAGAGATATGCGCCTGTGCCCAGGAGGGTACCTGGAGTGGTGGCCGTCCTGGATGCTGCGGGGTCTTTTAGGAGCGTGGCACGTTTCATGTGCGATGCGATGGTGAGGAGGAACTGCTCGCCCGAGGGGTGTGGGAGGGTGAACACGACGCCGACCTTCGTGCCGTCGACAATTTCTGCGTCTCGCAGCGCTCGAAGCACAATAGTCTGCGCGACTTGGTCCCTGACGGCGTCCAGCGTGTCTGATGGCCGGGGAGTGTGCATACTGGTATGGCGCGAGCTGTGGTGCTCGACCGGATCCGTGAAGTCGCTTGGAGTCCCAGGGCTTGCGCTCGAGGCGGATAAAGGGCTTGAGCTCGACGACGTATGGATGTCGTGGTAGTGGGTGACGACGAGTTCGCCATAGGTGCTAGTTGAACGCGACGTTGAGGCTGAATGGCGGTGGGACTTTGATCTGCTCGAGACGGACATTGCTACCGTAGACCACCGTTTCAATTAGAACCAGACGGCGTTTGAGACGGCTTTACTCACTTCAGGTGTAATTACGCCGCTTCTGTGCGTGTTCTGAGAACAATGTATCGGCCGGAAACAGTAGTGGTTGCTAGAAGAGGGCGGAGGTTCATATTGATGGGAAGTTGAAGTTGAACAAGATGGCGCTAACGGCGCGTCACGCGGTCGGGCGCAGTGAAACGGCTTGCTTGATCAGGGTGCGATGACTGCTACCACCCGAGTCCAGAGGCAGGTTGAAGCAATGTCTTCGTGAACGCGTCCAATAGCGTGGTGCGACTGACTAGGTGCCTGGGTTGCAGCAATATGGTCCATTACACGATCCGTACAAGTAACCCAACGTCACTCAATAGCGAGTCCTACTGCTTTGCACCGCCCTGGTTCATCGTGGCGAACAACCTCGACGCCCTCTCCGTGACCCTTCCAACGCCCACGGTAACACCAAACAACACCGCGACATCCACCGCAAGCACTGTCAGCGCCGCCAGCATGAACCGCGGCGCGAAGATCTTCCACACCATCAAGTGCCTCCTCAACCACGCCGCACATGCCGCGCTGCCCAGCAGCAGCACCGCGTGATACAGCATCATCGCGAGCCCTGCGCGCGTGGCCTCGCGTCGTACCCTCCCTCCTGACTGGGGATGCGGTAAAGGCGCGGCGTTCCACAGCGCAAGCATGGGCGCGGCGAGCGCGAGGAGCGCGGTCGGGCCGAGCGTGTTGAGCGTAACGAGCAATGGGGAGAACGGGTACGTGAGCTTCGCGGTGAGCACGAACGCGGTCTTCCACTGGATGGAGGGGATCGCGGCTTGATGTCCCGTCCCGAAGAACGCGTGCACGGCGAGAAGCGCGAGCGGAGTGACCTCCGCGAACGTGAGCGGGGGCGCTGGGGCGCGCAGCTCGCCGTCTGCGGCTTGGAGGATGGCGGAGGGGTTGCCTGAGGAGAACAGGGCGTCGAGTGCACGGACGTCGCGGACGCTATCGACGACCTCGAGGTGCGTGAGGACAGCTACTGCGGCGAGTGCGAGGACAAGCTGGCCGGTGAGCTGCGCGGTGGGGTAGATGAGTGCGAGGAAGAGAGCCCAGAAGATGAAGTAGGGCGCTCCGTACGCGTTGGCGAATCCGAGCACGGTCACTTCGCGCTTCGTCTTGCCAGGAGTGGTAGGGTCAGGTTTGCTCTCTGAGGATATCTCGATGCAAAGGGGTACGAGATACCACAGGGCGTAACCGAAGAAGAGCACGCCACCCATCGCAAAACGCGCGCACAACGTTCGCACGAGGCGGAGGGTGTCGGCCCATTCGGGGCCCAGTTGTTCGGAAGAGTCGACGTGTTCGATGATCCAGAAAGCACTGCCAAGGAGCAGCGCGGCGGACAGTGACCAAGGAAGCACGAGCCCGGCGACACCGCGATCCGACTTGGAGATCTTGAGGAAACGCCGCATAGCCCACGGAAGGGTGAACGCGACGGGCACTGAAAGAACCAAGACGGGGAGAGGAGGCGATGGGAGTGTAGAGGAGGCGAAGAACGTCACATGGCAGTAAGGTTGCTGCTCTTCCCTACAGATAGTACTCAACGCCATTGCACGGACGCACGCAGCGAAGAGTGCGGAGAAACCGATGATGCGATACCGTAGCCGTGGCGTTGGGGCAGTGAATCCAGCGAGGACGGAAGGGACCACAGATGAAATGAGAAGGTAGGTGACAATGTGATCCTCCCAAACAGTGAAGGAATTGGATGCGAAGGCTGCGGCGTGTAGAATGAGAGGGAGTGGCAGTGATGCGAGAGACCCCAACGACGTGTTGCCCGTTAATGAAGGGAGGGAAGAAGATATGACCACCATAGAAGAGATGAAAGCTGCTCCGAAGACCATCGCTTCCACGAGGCCAAACCCTTTGACGTAGCGCGAAATCGTCACATACGCGACGAAACCGAGCAGTGCTCCGCCGATCCCACTGGAGAGGTACCACCGGCGTGTCTCTGCTGACCACGTCTCCCATTGCTCGTCAAGAGTACGTAGCTTGAAGAAAAGCAACGCTGTAGCCACAATTCCTGCGACCATCAGAACGAGGCCTAGATTGATGAGGGAGACGTTGAACTGAGCCCATAGCATACGACACGCGGCGAGTGTGAAGCGAGTGTACATTGTCATGGCGAGCCACTGGGCCTCTCGGTCAGCGTGCTTGACCTCGAAGTCGATGGTCCTCCACACGCGATCGAGTTCTCCCCAAGCTTCGTCCAACTCGGAGCCAGAGGGACTGCTACGGTAAGTCTCGAGGTAGTGGTTCACCTGCACGGTGTTGAGGGAGAGCGCGCGTGTGTAGTGGTCCCCGGACTTGTCGTGCCAGAACAGTTCCGGGATGATAGTCCCAAGGTTATTGAAAGGGACCGGCAGTCCAAGAGCGAGTGAGAGGGAAGCAGCGAGGTCGATCTGCTGGATGTGCCTATGCTTGACGGTCGCGCCGGGGAACAGGCGTGTTGAGAGAAGAAACTCAGGAATAGAAGCCTTCGGGTGGGTCAGGCGAGGGCCTTTGCTGTAAACCCACAGTGCTGCAGAGGTTTCGAGCTCGCCGTCGCCTCCATGGTCTCCCTTACGGTCCATTCCGTGGTCGCCCATGAGAACGAGGAGGGTGTCGTCATCAAGATGTTCGACCACGCGACGCATTACGTCGTCCATCTGCTTCAGTTTGGTCTTCATCATAGGGTGGTCCGGTCCTAGACGATGTCCGACATGGTCTGCGCCGAGGAAGTGGCCAATGATCACATCCCATGGCTTGCTGGGGTCCTCCATGAGGGGGAACAGGTGCTCGATGACGCCTTCGTCAACCGTATGCAGGTCCTCCACGTTGAAAGAGTCATATGGGAACGTCATGTTTGGCTCGAAGGAGTCGGGGAAGACAGTCGTCCAAGTGTCGTCACCCATGAACGCGATCTATAACTGCCTGGGTGTGTTCGCTTCATCTTGCCATAATACTGCAGAGCTCACCTTCTTGCCTGCCTGTCTCAGCTGTCCAACAAACGAGTCCTCTGTAATGGACGACCCTCCGAAGTTCGAGCCCATGTCGATAAACGTCGGTAGCGAACCTGTCGTGATCCCCTTCAGGCGTTGGAGGGTGGTTGTTGGTGGGTCCGAGAACATCTCGAAGAGGAAAGAATGTCCGGGCCGTGCGACGGTTAGCTCTTGCGGCAAAGTGAGGACATTGTGGTGGTAGGGCGAAGGCGGTTCGGGAGGGTTCGGGCTGAGGAAGTCGAAGCGCAGCGCGTCGATGACGAGCACGACAGCTCTTTTGTGGGACACGGGCACGGTGCATGACCCGTCGTCGCAGGCGGTGGTATCGGAAAGGGACAAGCGAGTGAGGAGGAATCCGCGCATATACAAGTATATGCCGGCGAGATGGACGAAGAAGACCCAGAGGAGGAGGGAGCGTCCTTTGGAGGCCATGCGTGCGTTGCGTGCGTGGAACGGCGAAGCAGTTACGTAGACATCTGCGTGTCTTCTCAGTCGTTGAGCATACGACAGTGATTATGCGCTTACCTAGAATGTTGGATTTGTCCAATAGATGCGTCTGTGAAGACGAAAAGAAAACCGAGTGTGTGGTGGAAGGAGGCGAGGGACGTGTCTGGGCGTCACGCGCCAGGCGCGTCGGACCACGCGCGGGACGCGCTCGCGCGTTTGCTCGCTGTGCGCGACGACCACCACGACATCCTTCTCCTCCAAGTTTCCCATCTATATCTTCCTTCGACTATGCCAAGAGCCAAGGAACCAGCAACAGGCGCGTCCATTGCACAAGCACAGCAAGATGCTGGCTCGGAGGGGATAGACAACTTTGAGCTACCTCGCAGCCTCATCATGAAGCTCGCCAGGGCCTCACAGGTTAGCATGCCACTTGTTATGAGCTCTTGCCAACCACACGTTCTCAGAATGCCTATATGCTGGCCGTACGCGCAGGTACCCGACAACACGAAGTTCTCGAAAGAGGTCATTCTTGCTATCCTGAAGGCGTCCACTGTCTTCATCAACTACCTCGGTGCGTTTCTATATTGTAACCACAGTGCTGCTTGCCCTCTGACTTTCTGCCATTCAGCCGCGACGTGAGCGACCTGTAATGATTGCCACATTATCCTACTGAGCCCTTCTGGCAGAGCTCACGAAGTCGCAAGCTCAAAGCAACACAAGAGCATATCCGCCTCAGACGTCCTGAAAGCCCTGGAGCAAGCAGAGTTCGCAGACATAGCAAAAACCATTTCAGGGGAGCTACAGAGTGCGTCCGTTCGTGCCCCCTCTCTTCATCCCTATTGCGCCTGACAGAGCGCAGTGTACCGCGACCTACAGAAGGCGGACAAACGTAAAGGAAGCGGGAAGGGCAAGGCAAAAGACGCGTCCGAAGGCACGTCCACTGCATCTAAGGCTAAGGGAAAGGGGAAGGCCGCCCCCACGTCAGATCAAGACACGCAGAGCGGCACACCTGCCACCCATGTCTCTCCACCTTCCGCTTCCGCTGCGCGGGGCTCTGGAGCAGCCTCAGCAGAGAACGCCCAACCAGAAGGCGTCGATGAGGACCAAGATATGGCGGACGAGGATCAAGAGGAGGACGAGGATGAGGAGATGGACGAGGGGGAAGATGAAGGAGACGCGGAGGAGCCCGAGGACACAATGGGCGTGGAGGATGAAGAGCTTCGAAGAGACGAGCAGGGGCTGGATGGGCATGAACGAGGAGAAGACGATTGACGATGTGTGAGTTCCGCATTTCGACTGTATGTTATGTATCTATATTTCCACAATTACGACCTATCGCTCTTTCCAACCCCGTCCTTGCGAGCCTCCCGTTATTTCAACCATACGCCCTTCTACGTGCGGCTCCCAGCAGAACATGCAACGCGTAAGATATCTGTGACCCTTTTGACAGCCTTTCCGGAATATGAACCATGAATGTTTGTCTTGAACACAGCAATCAAAGCCGCACATGACTCCGAAGCAACCATCGTCATACTCATAACGACCTTTCATCGGATGATCTTCGGTTTAATGGTAAGCATGGCTCCCTCCGGCGCAACTCCAATTCTAGCATACCGCCTAGTATCGTCCTCACGCATCTGCAACGTCCACATTCTTCATTTTCCGCAACTGTACTGCACGACGCTCCCAACCTTCAAAATGCGTTCAACGTTCAACACCCTGAACTAACTCACCAGAGCCCTCCTAGGGACGTGGGAATTGAGTGGTACTACGTTCGCCTCGACGATCAGGCCGGTGGACAATACCGACAACGGCTTGCTGACCATCTCCCTTCAAACCGACCACGCAGCGCTCGGGTGCAAACGCAAAGTGCGAAAGCTCCTTGCAGCACCTAATCAGTGCTGCCGGCCAGACAAGAGGTTGAACGAAGGGAATCCCACGGCGTCGATTACAAGCGTTTTCATCGCCTCTTCACGATCTATCACGACCAGCAGTATAGTCCCCCGAGTGATCTCGTCTAGACTGGAAGGACCGAGCTCTCTATCCTCGTCACGGAACACGCTGGCGTCGTTAAAGTGTACCAGCGCCTCTGGGAATCGGTCGGCGGTCATCGCGTCTTGCCATCCCTTATCAGGCGAGCCTGGTAACTTGTATTACTTACACTGTGAACCTGACGCCCGCCCCCCACCACATAGTGTAGCATGACCACAAAATAGCATGTACACTCCCAAGAGTACAACAAATTGTTAGTGTGCTGCCGTTCGTAGCTTCAAGTGACAACGCTACATGTACTACGTCAAAAATCGCATCTGATTACTCCACGCGCCCCACGTCCGATTCGTCGCAACTTGACCTGACTAGTGCCTCAGTTACAGGCGACCGTGATTTGATGACACATTCGAATGGCTCAGGATATCTGGCACGGGAAGGTTGCGGGAAGGATAAAGAGTTATCAACTCGAAGCCGGAGGTTGAAAGGAGCTTGCTTCACGTACGACAGCACCTCCGTCATCATCTTGCCGGACGGGAAAACGGGCCGTCCGTCGTCTCCAAGGGGTGCATCGATTGTCAGCGTATGAAGGACACTGGCAACGACCATGAATAGTGCCGATGTCGCAAAGTTGCGTCCCGGGCAGATTCTATTGATATGAATGTTCTGTCAATATGAATTTCTCGCGTGCTGACTTAGGACTATATAGCGGCACCATTGTTGTGCGCGATTTGTGCTCACCTGCGACCGTACCCGAAGACGATCTCCTCGGGATCACGCGTGCCTTCAAAAGTGACATTGAACTTGCCGTCTTTGAGGAACCTTTCAGGCATGAACCGCTCGGGATCCGGGTAAACTGCTGGGTCTCGTAAGGCTGCCCTGCATGACGTAAACCCCAGGAGGAACTGACGTTGAGTGCCAATACTTAGTAGAGATGCCTAGTCTCACTCACCAGATATTATAGATGACGAAAGAACCTTTGGGAATGACATACCCGCGATATTCGTCGTCCTCTATCGTACGATGCGGCAGACCTAGGGGTATTACCGCGCGCCAGCGCATACATTCCTTTACGATGGCGCAGATGTACGGGAGGGACTCTTCGTCTTCAAACTCCGGGAGGCGATCGGCGCCAACTACGCCCATCAGTTCTGCTTGGGCCTTCTTTTGGACGTCGGGAAAGAGTGTCATAGCCAGGAAAAAAGACTGGACAGTCGAAAGGGTCTTCCCGGGGAGAACATCGTGTACTGATCAGATCTCGAATTGACAGAACAGGCGGGATTTGCATACTGTGTCTGCACCGCCAGCATACGCCACAGCAGCGACGTTCTTTCCAATGCGTTCATACTCCGATGCGTCGATATCAGTCTGACCCCGCGCGCCATCCACGATGTTGGCAATGATACACGGGCGAGATACTCCGTTTTGCTATGCGGATGGCCAATACTTCAGCGATATAAACTAGGACATTCTTAGAGAGCACGAACCATGGCCTCTATCGCCGCTTTCCAGGGCTCTTCTATAAACTTGCTGTTCGCCTCTCTCCACTTCGGGACAAGCCGCTTGAACGCTCCGCCGGGCATCCACGACGGTGCAAAACGCAGGATGGGGAGAAACTCTACTAGATATCTTCCGGGGGCAAATGCATCGGAGAACGCTTGTATCGTATCTGCCGCCATCTGCTCTTCGTCCACGATTATACCGTACACGACCCGCATGATAATAGAGCCAAAATAGCTGCGAGTGGAGATAAGAATATTAGTATGAGTGAGCTAAGAGACAAGGACATATTAGACAGACTAGCGAATATGATGCAGGAACTTCTCCGGATCGTCAATGAGCCGTCGTACTAAGCGGTGAGCCTCGACTTTCTGCGCAGTTTTGAACGGCGCGATCGCTTGCGAGCTGAAGTACTGGTGGAACATGCGGCGATGACGGCGCCATAACGCACCATATGGTTGTAAACTGAGGGCCCAGGAAAAACCGACACTGAAGAGAAGGCTCCAATTACAAGCGGTACGACTCACGTAGATAAGACTCACATATCGATCATTGGTGATTGGGGCCTGTCCGAGTAGTTGCTGGAACGCTTGTCCAAGAGGTCAATCGCGGCTTGGTGAGAGCCCAGCACTATCATTCTCCGTCCGAAGACGTTGAGGTACACTATCTCGCCTGGAGATTTACCACCTGTTAGTGAATTCGCAACATAGACAGATGCCGCATGTTTCACCATATTTCGTGTTCATATCACAAAAAGCTTCATGCGCCTCCTGCGACGGCATACTGAGAGCACTGCCCAAGATGGGCAGACGAGGAGGACCCGGTGGGAGCCGGCTGTGTTTTGTTCTCCGCCAGGAAAGAAGCAGGATGATAGACGCAGTAAGAACACTGTAACACAGTGCAGTTGCGAGTGACATGATGAGGTGAACCAAATACGAACTCGGCCGGGGAATGGGCTGGCTCTGACCTCTTTATGCGTCTAACTGCCATTACCGTGAGAAAGATGGGAAGCCCCTTTCGAAGTCGCGTCATGTTGACGGACAAAATTCCAATAGTACTTGCCGTAATTGGAGAAGGTTCAATAGATCCTCAGCGGCGCAGTATGGGCACAGGGCCCTTACGCAAGGTGACTAGTACAACGGTGTTAACGATGGCATCTCGCAACTGTCATTACCACAATCCATGACGTGCAACTACTTACCCGAGCACGACTCAATTCCCCACTACAGCGGGCTGCTTTGGGGTTGCTGGTCTACTACCGGCCAGCCAAAACAGGTGCTTTAAGCCGCGGATGACTTGTTCGGCCTTCGGGCGGGCCGTCAGCTTGCGAAACCTACTACCAAATTGATGGTTCACGTACACAGGAAGAACTTGAGATTCAGTGGCACAAATATAGATGCAGGGGGGTATCGCAGAGGTAATTGCAACCCTGAAGTATGTGTTAAAGCAACTTGGTGCATTGAAACACATCGTTCGCACCTCTACATTCTACGTTGACATACTCGATAGCCTCAATGTAGACCCGGAGCAAAGTTCCCTGAGAGGCGAGTGAACAGATTCTCGGTTCAAAGCCAATGGATTGTGCTTTCCGTGTTGAGGAAGCTATCTTCCGGATAGAACAGGGGTTGAATCTAGTGCGCGAGCCGATATTTCACTGTCAAATTCATCATCTTCGAATGAAGTCACGGAAGGTTCAAGTACAGACAACACTGGAGAAAGTTTGTTGCGAACAACGCCACGGGTCATGTGTTCACAGCGAGTCTACATGGCAGTGAGATATGTTGTCAAGGCCTACAGTTGACAGAATCCTGTATGAACGCACCTCTTTGGAGCGCTGAATATTCACCATATCACTGCTCCACTTCCACGCTGTCCAACTCTTTGTAGCTGTCTCTGATCAGCTCCTCCACGTCCTGCGAGCGTGGCTTGATCATGCATTCAAACGGTTCGGGGTATCTGGCGTGCATCAAATAAGACATGATGGACGATGATCTCTTTGAGCGACCGAGTTCAAGACGTACGACAGTAAACCGGTTTGCATCCTTCCAGAGGGAAAAACAGGCTTTCCGTCTGGACCAGTAGGCGCGCTGATGCTGAGCGCGTGTAGAACGGAGGAAACGACCATGAAGAGAGACGACTCCGCGAAGTGCTTCCCAGGACATGCGCTGTGTAGGTGTCCCGTGAGCATAGGTCGTGGGCCATGTCTATATATACCGCTGTACTGACCGGCGCCCGTAGCCGAACGCGATGGTACCGGGGTCGAGGACGATCTGCATATTGAAAGCGCCGTCCTTCAAGTACCGTTCAGGAATGAAAGCCTCAGGATCATGGTATACACTAGGATCGCGTGAAAACGCCCTAAATCGCAGTTCACTTCAATCTGGCGTTCTAGAGTAGAGAGGTAGTAGACCCACCAAATGTTCGCAATAACGAGAGATCCCTTGGGAATGTGGTACCCGCGATACTCGTCATCCTCGAGCGCGCGATGGGGCACGCCGAGTGGAGCGACCGAGCGCCAGCGCAGACACTCCTTCACGACGGCCCTAATGTACGGAAGCGATTCCTCGTCCTCGAACTCAGGCATGCGGTTGGGGCCTATGACACGCATGAGCTCTTCTTGGGCCTTCTTCTGTACCTCGGGGAATAGTATCATGGCGAGAAAGAATGACTGGACAGTCGAAAGTGTCTAATGCGCCATGGAATCCGTCAGCCTGGAGGAGCGCACATCTAGGTTTTCTCTAACCGTATCGGCGCCGCCAGCATAGGCTGCGGCAGCGGAGTTCCTAACCACAGCCTCCTCTTCAGCTGCGTCGGCATTGCTTATACCTCCCGCGCGCTCCAGAAGTCGCGTCACTATAGATGGACGCGCCGTCCCTCGTTGCTGTCCCGGGATTGAGCATAACGAATGTCCTGACTTGCCACACGAGACGTACCATAGCGTCCATCGTAGCTTTCCAAGGGACATCCACGAGCTTGTTCACAATCTGGCGCCACTTCGGTCCGTTCCGCTTGAACCCGGCGCCCGGAATCCAAGACGGGATGTGCTTGAGCAGTGGGAAGAGCTCGACAAGATATTTCCCAGGAGAGAACACGTCAGAAAAGACCTCCATCATGTCATCCGCTATCTTCACATAGTCTTCGCGCTCCTCGTCGACGTTGATGCCATACGTCACGCGCATCACCGTGGAACTGAAGTAGCTGCAGTATGTGCGAGCGCATATAGTTAGTGTGTAATATAGGAGGAAGTCGAAAGAAGAGGTGAAAAGGAGGCATACCGACGAATATGATGTAGAAACTTCTCCGGCTCGTCGATGAGCCGCAGTACGAAGCGGCGGGCCTCTAGTTTCTGGGACTGACTATACTGCGCTACGGCGTTCGGGCTGAAATGCTGGTGGAATGCACGGCGATGGCGACGCCACCAAGCGCCATAGGGTTGTGTCGTCATCAACCAAGAGAATCCTGCACTGATACGATTGCACGACAACACCTCCTGCGTGAGCGAAAGGTAGAGTCCTAGAGGACGCGTCGACGTACATGTCAGTCATCGGAGTCTGCGCTCTATCCGAATAATTCGTAGACCGCCTCTCCAGGAGGTCGATCGCGGCTTCGTGTGAGCCCAAGATGATGATTGGCTGGCCAAATACTTCAAGGTATATGACGTCGCCTGTGTGGTACAGAGATGTGTCATAGATTCAGGTGCTGTCAAAGCTCATGATGAAGTGTACGACTTACCGTACCTTGTGCTCATGTCTCGGAACGCTTCATGAGCATCTTTGGACGGCATGCTAAGGGCACTCCCCAGGATAGGGAACCTAAGTGGACCAGGGGGGAGCGGTCGGCGGATCTGCATCTTGCGGATGGCGACGAGGATGACTGTGCTGATAGCGAGGTACAGAGTAATCGGTTCGAAAGCCATGGCTAGAAGGGCGGCGGAGTGTGTTGAGATGCACTGATAGGAGAGGGCTTGAGAGTTATATATTGCCGACCCACCCTGTAGGCCGTCATCGTGCCAGTGAGACACATCGGAATTACCGGCTCAGGCTCGTACAGTCTATCTTGGAAGTTGAAGAAGGATCTTGCTCACCGGATGTCGGTGGATCTGCCAATGTCGGCGTAAGTCTAGCTTTGTCACCTTTTTGCTTCGCCAGTTCGCTGTCCTGATAGCTGATGAGCTCCGTTCGACAAAATATTGATTGGATAGCGCATACCGTGCTGTAGGAGTGTGTACGAGAGGTAAAGCGACTCTCCTACCCGGTTCCGGTCCAACTACCAGCAGAGGTCAGATAACATCCGATCGGCGTGAACGATTGGGCATAATTCCTGAGTCCGTCCGACTCTGTCGCCGAGAGATGGAGACGTCACGAAGCAAAACTAGGGCACCAAAGAGAGCACTGAAGTCAGGGCGAGGCTGACGGGTTGTATGAAAGCATAGCTCTGGATTAGCCAACGCGGGTTGTACCGGTCAACGGAAAAGCATACGCACCGGCAAGTATCAGTTTTCTCTAGTACTCGCGGACCCTTCCCCAGCGTAAATAAGACGATTTTGAGAAAAGTGAACAACTTCTTCGCGCAGCCACACGTTTCGGCTCTGCCTCACCCGCATGTGAGGATAATCGACTGCCTCATCTAATGTTAATTTTCAGACCACCACGAAGTATACCAGTAAAAAGCGGCAGATTGATGCGTACTCGCCTGGCAATGCTTGTAGAAACCATCAACGTTGCGGAAGATCGAGTTGATCCGCCGAGGCAGCATTCCTACAGTCATATGAGTCTGTTCACCGGACGTATCAACGCCGTAGAGGCACTTACGGCCGTTTGGAGAGCCGGGACCATTCCTCCGAGTCACTTCAACACTCTGTCCCCTATGTAGCTCTTCCCCGCCGCGTTGACCCGGCTAGCATCATCAACTGTGCCAGACCTCATACACAACTATCTCCGACGTCGGCGCGCAAGCGTCGTCCGAAATTAGGGCAGAACACACGTTCGACGGCTCGTTACGGTGCGAAGGATGAACGTTGCAGCTTTCGGAAGCCGTGGGCAACTTTTCATAGCGCCGATCGTCGACTTTACATGCTGCGCAACCATTTCCAGTCCAGTCAGGTTCTATCAGCCCAAATGCTTCGACACGCACCTCCAAGACGCGAAAGGGTTTCATCGTATGAAGGGTCAGAATTCGAGGTCAGACATAGTCTACCCAAGCGCTCGCATCTCATCGTCGTCGGTGAAAAGAATAGGCCGGGGCCGAGTCCCGACCAACCGTCCATGGCAACTTTGGCGGCTCCGAAAATCTCGGAACTGTGCCGGACACGTGGCATGCGACAAGGGAGTACCAGCGCTTCCTGGGCAAATTGCCGCTTGTTGAACGTTGAACGTTGAACGGTCGCTGCTTTTACAAGTTTTCCCCGATCAACGCCTACAGCAAGCGCACATCATCTCGATTTATGGTAGGGACAAAGACAAATTTTGGCTGACATAGAGCTCATGTATGGATCCTAGTGTACAGCCCATTACCCTCCACGGATCCTCAGCTTCAAGTTCTGGGTAATAGTCACTTCCCACTCGGGCCAGCGTTCCACATCCTACACATCTTCGTAACTAGTGCCACGTTCGTTGCAGCTCGCCCTGATGAGACCCTCGCGGAAGGGAGACTGCGGCTTGATAACGCACTTGAATGGTTCAGGGCCCCTAAGATAACGAAAAGAGCATTAACTCCGAGCCATTGACTCATGCTAGACGATGCCGAGTCCACATACGAGGCCACCTCAGTCACCATTTTTCCAGAAGGAAAAGCAGGTTTCCCATCTTTACCGAGCGGCGGGCTGATATTGAGCGTGTGCAGAACGCTGGCGAATACCATGAACAGTGCGGATTTCGCAAAATGGCGCCCTGGACAGATTCTGTACATGGGAGGACTCTGTGAGCTTGCCACTCCGGGGAGAACCACATCCTGCCTAAAGCTCTTGATGCGCTCACCTACGTCCGTAACCGAAGACAATTTCCTCTGGATTGCGCGTTCCCTCGTATCCGAAGTTGAACTTTCCGTCTTTCAGGAAACGTTCCGGCATGAACCGTTCCGGGTCAGGATATACCATTGGATCGCGTAAAGCCCACCTACGCCCACGCACATCGAAGAAGCGGAGATTAGTTAGCTCTGATACGCGATCGAGGTGGCTATAACTCACCAAATGTTATAGATGACAATAGATCCCTTCGGGATCAGATATCCGCGATACTCATCATCTTCTATCGCACGATGCGGAAGCCCTAGGGGCACTACCGCACGCCAGCGTAGGCATTCTTTCATGACGGCACGAAGGTACGGGAGAGAATCTTGATCCTCATATTCCGGAAGGCGATCGGGGCCAACCACGGTCATGAGCTCTTCCTGAGCTTTCTTTTGAACCTCAGGGAAGAGAGTCATCGCCAAGAAGAAAATCTGAACCGTGGAAAGGGTCTGAAGGGTCCCGTATGTAGTGGTTGTTAGTATACACTTTCAATATGCCGAGGACATGCGTACCGTATCTGCTCCGGCAATGTAAGCGACGCCCGCAGCGTTCTTTCCGACAACTTCGTGTTCTGCGGCATCTCCCTTGCCAATTTTGCGCAGACGTTTCATTCGGCTCGATGCCATACACGGTGGTGCATTCTCTTTGTCCTACATACTCATTCGCATCAGCCGACGTCCAATAGCCCAAGGAAAACTAGGACAAACCATGCCGTCCATTGCCGCTTTCCACGGCTCCTCTAAGAGCTTCTTGGAGGCAGCTCGCCAGATTGGTAAGTACCGCTTGAACCCTGCACCTGGTATCCACGACGGCGCGAAGCGCAGTATGGGAATCGACTCTACCAGTTGCTTCCCAGGAGCGAACGCATCCGAGAATGCCTGAACGGCGTCCTCTGCAATCTCCACGTAATCGGTCCGATCTTCGTCCACTGTGATACCGTACACCACGCGCATGATCGAAGAGGTAAAATGGCTGAGAATTCCGCGAAAGACATTTATCGAGGTCAGAGCCAGACGAGGACAGGGCAAAACACCTACTGGCGAATATGGAACAAGAACTGCTCCGGGTCGTCCATGAGACGCCGAACCAAGTGGTGCGCCTCGGATCTCAATTCAGGCTTGAACGGTTCCACGGCACCAGAATTGAAGTACTGGTGGAAGGCCCGGCGATGGCGGCGCCATAGCGCGCCGTATGGTTGCATGCCCAATACCCAAGAGAAGCCGGAGCTGAGAGGAAAAGGATAAGCACGTTTCAGGAAGCAGCACGGCCACGGTAAGTATACATACATGGCGAGTAGAGGCGAGTGAGGTCTGTCTGAGTAGTTGCTGGATCGTTTCTCGAGAAGATCGATGGCCGCCTCGTGTGAACCCAAAAGTACGACCGAACGGCCAAAGAAATTGAGGTACACGACATCACCTACAAGCGTAAGAATCAGTGACTGACTCTACGGACAGACGAATGTGGGGTGCCTCACCATACTTCGCGTTCAAGCCACGAAAAGCCTCGTGCGGCTCCTTGGACGAAGTACGGAATACACTACCCAGAAGAGGCAGGCGAGGAGGGCCGGGAGGGAGCCGCCTTCCCGTAATCATCTGCCGGACGATAATTGCGACAACGAGAATGAAGAACGACACAGTGGTGGAACTCATGGTGGGGATGAGTGAACTATCTTGATGAGCGACCTGCGTCGAGGACGTCGATCTTTATATGCCACGAGTAGGCGATTTTTGTCTCCGATACTCGGACTCGAACATTGAAAGTCGTGCCAGCTTTCGAGTTTGGAGTAGGTTCGGCGCACGGAATGGTTTCGGAGAAGCCAGGCGTAGCACGAGCGTTCAGGAAGACCTAAAATTCATTGTGATCGTAACCGCCGCCCATGGCGAGAATAGGTCGATAGTCCGTTCATAGTACTCAACCGCACTTTAAGTCCCTCCTACAAAGCGCATATACACATTGATACTTAGCCTGTCGCATAGTCAGCCCCGTCAACAATGTTCGATGGATCAACCTACCCGCTGTACTACTTGCAAAGAAACCAGAGGTGCATATGTTCTCGGCCCTGTACCTGAACGCAACATTAGGGATATTCGCAACGAGCACAGTCCGTTAAACAAACCTCGTACGAGAGGATTTTAGCCCCCAACGTTCCGAAAGGCATAGTGGGCTTATAGTCCGTTCCAACATACATTGGATTGATGCTCCGCTGCGGTGACTGGGCGAACTTGAACCACAGGTAGGGAGAGTTCTGAGACTCAAAGATTCCTTTGACATGCGCTGTCAATACCTTCCATGAGCACAACGCATTCACAGCCTATTACGCACTATCGTGCCGACGGGCGCACTGTCATCGTGCGTAACAGTGTTCGGACTACCACTCCGATACCATAGGTGTGAGCTATGGCATCGGAGTGTTTGTCCGATCACGGATAGGATGAGAGAAGGAAGCGTGTCCGAATGCAATCCTTCTGACGCTGAGCATACCTTGTCGAGTAGATACGACTACCATTGTGTATAAATTTTTGATGGTCGCTGTACACAGCTAGTTTCTAGGGCCAGAACCTGCTCTGCTTTACAGCTTCTATCAACCCTCGTATTCCACAGCTTGGAGTAGACACGACGATACCACTCACCCGACATATACGATCGTTAGGCAGGCTCGGCTGAGATTTAGGTTTCTCCACTACATATCATCGTCGAGCGCTATGGGAACATCACCTGAAGAGAGGAGAACCGATCGCGCGACGGTGCTGGTTGTGCCCTCTAGAGGATGTGATTCAGCGCGTTTGCCAGTCTTTCACGACAATTAGAACGGGTAGAAGTAGCCACTGCCGTCAAACATGCAACCCGTCGGAGCCGGAGACTTCCGCAAGGTCTCCAAGGGCCCGAGTTGAAGCGGAAGAATGACTACACTGTCGGAACTTAGTGTCCGGTGGTCTATGGATTCCGTCAGTCCTGACGTACTACATACCATAGACAGATCTTCTCTCACAGTCTCCGCATCACCAGAGTACGCCTCCGCAGCGACGGAGTGTGTGATGATATTTTTGCTTCGAGTGCAGCTGTGTCGCTCGATCCTTGCTTGAGCGCTGCAGTGCTCACCCGCGAAGCCCGACGGCGTGAAGTCGCGCGAACTTATGAAGAAATTTGATCTCTTGTCAGATAACTTGCATTGAATCTATGAAGCCAGTCTCACATGAACTTACCCTTTTTCATATTTCACGCATTCACAGGCCCTACGATATCAGTGAACACGGATGTAATACGGCGCCGGCGGCGAGACTTACTAGAGCGGCCGGATTGAATCCGACTGATGCACATCGGCACATCCGGCCGCAATTCAGTAAGGATACGACAGGTATTTCCTATAGACGACATCAACATGCTGATGGACTATTACGGAAAAGAAGAGTTCCTGCTCAGAAGTTCAATGAGCATTGAGTCTTCCAATTCAGAAATGGGTTTATGGCACCCTAATAAGTGGCACTCACCGCCATTCTCGCGACCTTAAACGCAGGAGCCCTGTCTCGTCCACGAGAATATACCCGTGCAAGCCATGTTGTGCGTGCTTTGAGAACATCCATCGAGGACTGTTGATCGCAGCGGATACGTTTCAGGGGTGCAGCTGCGCCGCACTCGTCAGAGGTTAGCCAGATCTACCAGGCATGATGTACGTACTGCATTAGAGGCTATGACACGTAAATGGCGTATACAGTTGGAACATCAGCTACCGCACGGGAAGCTCTTGCCATTCCAAGCTGTGAGACTTCTCGCAGTTTGAGGATCTAGACAGGAAATGTCCAAGCAGACGTCGGTGCCGGCGGCTATTGGGCGGCCAGTTCGAACAGGAACCGCCGTGTGCGTTCCGGGGTCCTTCAGGCTAGACCAAGCCGGTCCCTGCCGGTCCACTATGTGGACCCCGAAACTAAACCTTCCACTGGCAGCGCTTCGGCCCCAGCTTCCCTTGAATGCCGCTTGGACCACCATGAACGATAGGTCATAGGAGGAGGTGCCTGAGAGCAGATAGAAGGATGCGTTTTCCGCGCGCCACAACGAACACGTAGTCTACCTCAAACTGAACGAAACTCCAAAACGAGACAATCAACTCGACTCACAAGCTAAGTAGTACTACATATTCACGATGCAGTTCTCAGCACATAGTATACACGTTGGTTCGAACTATCGATACACTGAACTTCTAGCTCGTGGTCATTCTTCCGGATGTTACTACACCGGCGCGGCCTCTGCTCGAGGTTCTTCGCAGCTCTTCCTGATGAGGCTCTCCGTCAAGGGCGAACGCGACTTGATCACACATTGAGACGGCTTGGGGCGGCTAGCATTGCTTGGAGTGTTGACGTCAGTGCCTGATGTAGTGTAAAGAAAAACCATTCAACGTACGAGACAGCCCCTGAGAGTGTCTCTTCGGAAGGAAGGATAGGCTGGCTATCCGGACCAACCAGCGCACTAATGGCGAGCGTGTGCAAGACACTAGCAATGACTATGAATAGCCCAGATGTTGCGAAATATCGTCCTAGACAGATCTTGCGAGACAAGTGAAGTAAGCAAGAGATACCTGCAACGGCAACGCAACGGCCAGATATGTGCCGTCGGAGCTTACAGCCCTCATCTGCACCCATATCCGAATCCGATTTGTTCAGGATTGGGAGCGCCCCGAAAGTCGATATCGAACTTGCCGTCTTTGAGGAAGCACTCAGGCATAGAAGCATCCGGGCCGCAATATGCTGCGGGATCATGTAAGGCTGCCCTGCGCACCACGAGTCCCGTGAAGAACGGAGATTTGAGTTCTGCAACGTAACGACTCTAGACGTATGACTCACCGCATGTTGGGAATGATAGTCGACCTCTTCGGAATTAGATATCCGCGATACACGTCGTCCTCTATGGCACGGTGAGGTAACCCCAAGGAAAGAACGGGGTACCAGCGCAGGCATTCCTTGGCAATGGCTCGGATATATGGCAGAGACTCTTCGTCCGCGTAATCGGGAAGGCTGTCGGGACCAACGACTGCCATAAGCTCCGCTTGGGCCTTCTTCTGCACCTCAGGATAGAGGACCATGGCGAAGAACAGACACTCAATGTTTATGAGGACCTGTCATAAGTTCGGTTACTGGTCAATGAACGTCCATCTTCAGATTATACGTGCGCACCGTGTCTGCCACAGCGGAATAAATTGTGGCTGCGGCGCTGCGACTCATAACCTCGTACTCCGCTGAATCGAAGGCGCTCATATCCTTCGTATTTTTCCATGAGTTGAGTGGCCGCCACGCCATTGTGCTACGATGCAAGACTCGTCAACACCCGTCGATTCAGCGATAGTGGTTGAGCAAGGTGTACATACTGGCGAGCGTGGTGCAAAAACGCCTCAGGATCGTCGATGAGTCGCCGCACAAAGAGGTGCGCCTCTAACCTCTGTCCAGGCTTGTACAGCGCTACTGCATTTGGGGTGAAATTGTGGTGGGCTACACGGCGATGACGACGCCACCGCTCCCCGTATGGCATCAAAGCAAAACTCTAAGAGTACCCGGAACTGTGTATAATGAACATTGAATGCGCTTCAACTCGTAGTACACGCGAAGGGTGCCAACGTACACATTAATCATGGGCAATTGGGGTTTATCCGAATAGTTGCTGGATCGTATGTCGAGAAGATCGACTGCAGCCTGGTGCGAGCCGAGTACGACCATCTGCTGTCCGAAGACACTCGAGTACAGGACATCGCCTGCAAAATATAGTATCGTCAAACAGTGGATCTATGAGGGTAATGTTCGTATCCCTCACCATACTTTGCGCTCATGCGACGGAACGACTCATGTAAGTCCTTTGATGGCATGTTGAGGACATTTCCGATGAGTGGCACTGGGCGAGGAGGGCCTGGTGGGAGTGGTTTACAGTGGGTTACCCGCTGTGTTGTAGCCACAACGGTGAGCGTGGCGAGTATGCAGTGCAGCACAGCAGCCAGTGCCATGATGATAAGGGGGAACCCTTCCTGAACTCTGTGTATTTGCGGACAAGGACGCATATAAGTGGTCTATCGTCTCTAGGAAAAAGGTAGGCGCTATGTAAAGCCAAACTTCAAGGTTAAGACATACAGTTTGGAAAGACGGCCACGATGGTGGGCAGTCGCAACGTGAGCGGCGCCTGGAGCTCGGCTGACCTGCTCTGTGGGCCGTAGGGTGGACTAAGTGGCAAGTGGTTAATTGTTCCTATGAGGTTACCGATCCTTCAGTGGATTGAGCATTCGCGAAGAACCAAAGCTAGGTCAAATACGCACCATAACCGTACGGTTGGACACGAGACATAGCCTATGGGCGAGAGAGCGTCTGAACGGCGATACTGGTACACATTCCTGCAACCGGGGAGGCATTTCCCGAGTGTTAACATTCCGAGCAACGTCATTGTCATGACAGTCCCTACCGTAACTCGCATAATGGATTGGAGACACAGCCTCGCGGTGAAGCGTTGGACGAAATGACTATTGCATTCAACCTCAGGCTTCAGCTGTGCCGTCGGCCTCAAGGTTGAGAAGAGCGCACAAGAGCACGAAGAAGCTCAACCAGCGCTGGAACAGAAACGCCGTCTTGTGAGTGGCCGACTTCCAAAAGGATGACGGGAGGTTGCGTACCAGGTATCCTAAGTGCCATACAGGTGTGCAGTGACATACACCACAACGTTATGTGCACCCCGCGACCCTCCAGCCAGGGAACCGCGGCCCATCCTCCACGCCGGCGGGCCACGGCCACTCGTCAAAACCACGGCAGCACGCAGTCACGCTATGTACCCGCGAGCGTTCCACACCCCCTCCAGCGCCCCGGATCGGAGACAAGCCTGCCTGCGGCCCTCGCGCCCCCATAGCGTGCATCAAGCTTCAAGCCGCGCACGGGATGATGTGCTCGACAGGCCGCTCGAGACGCAGCCGCGGGGGAGCCAGATCGCCGACGCCGGCGTCGACTTTTCGCTCGCCGCTAGGGGAGCGTCTGCTAATAAACGCCGGATCCTGAGCTATCCTGAGGCGGCCCAAGAGCGGCCGTACGTAGGGGGCTTCAGTTCTTCGGTGAGTTGACAATGACTGCGGCGTCGAGGGTACCGCTCCCTGGGGCTTGGGCGCTATGATGAGTATCGTGCACACGACTGTAAGGGTACTAGCACATACTCACAAGAGGAAGAGAGACGCTTGCAGTGGCGAGCTATTGAAGGAGAGTACATCCGAGTTGTATGCGCGTTCGAGTCCACTCGATGTTGTACGGAGATGACTTGTCCTCTACCACCTTATGTGACACAACATCAGGCTCGCGGAAGAACCTCACATCCAAGCAAGAACCTAACGCTCACCATTCACTGTTCAGACCAGACTCCCGGGGCACAAAACGGTTGTACGAGAAGCAAGACGAGAGAACTCGCGCCGCTGCCGTCAAGTTGCGACCTGGCAAACGCCCGGCAAATAATTGAAGCGAGCCCGAGTGACGTCAACGCCGTTACGTAATCATACCGATACAGGGCCCAACTTCCCGGCGGACGGCGCGTCCAGCTGCGTCGCGAACTTCACGCTCAAGCTCAACAAACTCAAGCTCGCGTTCCAGGTCCACTCAACCCGACAGCCAATCGCCTCCTCCCAACGCGAAGTTGCCCCCGTTTCCAGACGACCAAGAACTGCCAGTGACAGATACGTGCGTTCTATCGACGAGAGGGGAGATGTACAAAGATGATGCGACTACTGAGACAATAGTTAGTGGTAACGAGGCGCGGGAGACCGGGGGCGTGAACGACGACGACGATGAATACGAATACGTGAGACCGAGGTGTGTAGTACGTGCGGAGTGTACGATAGCAGCCGTGACGAATCGAAACGAAACTAGATGGGCGGACTAAGTGTCGAGTAAAATGAGTAAGCGCTAGCGCCACCGTGGATGGATGCTCGACCGTTCATTCGGAGAAGAGGAACCGTATGAGTAGACAGAACACTGAACAGAGCAGAACAGGGTACTCGAACGGGGGCGGGCGGCGGCGGCGGGAGCGGGGTGAGTAAAATGCGTAGTGTACTTGTGGTTGATTGTGGGGAGTCGTGAGGCGGAGCGGGTGCGGATGGTATGTATGTACGTGCGCGCGTGCGTGCTATATATGCAAACAGACAGATGGGTGGTGGCGGTGGCAGCGACGCACGGCGCACGACGACGAGTAGGCGTATGCCGGCGGGGACGTACGCTGGGCAGCGGGGAGGTACGGCTAACGGACAGCGGACAGTAATCTAATAGAGCGCCCCGCGGGGCGGGCGTGGTATTCCTTTCCGGGAGTCTCGAGTCTCGAATCTGGAAGTCTGGGGGGTCGATGTGCATGCAGATGCTGTACGATGGGCAGAGAGATGGGTGAGGCGAACGAAGGTGCCTATGCGCGGAAGGTCCGGGGATATATATAGATATATGGGGGGCGTGGCGTGCGGCGTGCAGAGTGAGGAGTCGAACGTGTGGGAGAGAGCAGTGCGGCGTGCAAGTCCGTGACGTGGAGAACGAAGAGCGGTGGGGGGCAGGTGAGAGCGGGGGAACGAGACATGCAACGGGAAGTAAGTCATCACGAACGGAGCGACGAGAACAGACGCGGAAACGGCGGGGACGACGGCGGGCCTCTGGCCTCTGGACAGGCTCACGAGCCGACAAACGCCCACCCGCTCGCGCGCACGTCCTCGCCCGCGTTGCCAAAGTACCGCTCCGTCTCGTACAGCCAATTGAGCGCGCCGGCGACGCAGTCCCTGAGGCCCCGCACGTACGCGCGCACTTCGACGTCCCACTCGCCAAAGTCGACGTCGCGCAGGAGGCGCTCGCTGTTGCGCCGGAAGTTCTCGACAGTCTCCTTTGCGAGATTGCCCGCGAAGTTCACGGCGCCCTGCGGAGTGAAGTGGCGCTCGGCCATAAGCACGCTCACTAGTGAGCAGGAGTGGGGGTGCCTTGCATACGAGGCGATGTCCTGTCAGCATCGACCGTATATCCGAGAGCAAAGGACAGAGGGAGAATAGGTGAGCGGAAATGAAACAGAGACAATAGGACGGGTGCTTACGGTCGCCCACGCGATGATATCCGCCGCGTCCTGTCGTAACCGTTGTACGGCGGGGTGCTTGTATATTTGTTGTGGGACGTTCAGGCCATTCGCGTAAACGATGAGGTCGAGCAGCAGACGCGCGCCCGAGGCATCGCGCCGCGTGGAGATGTACGACTCGAGGTCAGGGAAAACGCCTTCGAGCTCGTCGCGCGCCACGATCGCCTGCCCGAGCCGGAACGCGGCAAGATGCCGTTGAAAGCGTTTATGCCAATCGCGCCGTGTTGTGGGGCGGAATGATTTTGACCATATTCTGCGAGAAAGAGAGAAACCAACGTCAGCGTCAGCGAAATAATTCAAGGCCGATGGATGCGAATAGGACGGAGCATGTCAAAGCAGATGTCAAGACAAGAGGTTCCCCGCGACGAGGAGCCCGAATCAGCCAAGCGACCATGCGGTCGCGGCGACAGTGCGCAGATAAATGGGCGGCATTGCAGGTATTTCGGGGAAGTAAGCATAGGCGCCCATCTGTGCGGTCACAGCACCGGCGGAGAGAGCGCCACAAGGGGCTTCAGTCGGCCGCGGAGCCGACTCCCCAGACCGAAGTATGCAAAGTTGGACGGGCGAATATGGGAATGGGACAACGGAGATGAAAAGGACGAACAAGCGAAGAGAAGCAGGAAGTGCGGTGGTAGAGGTGTTCACAAAAGACAAACAAACGTTATGGCGGGGGTGAAGGTGGACACGAGGGTACGCGGGAGAAGGCAAACACAAATAGTGGTTATACGTCGGGGAACACGGCGGGCGCCACGAGGACGATGACGGAAGGGGCGAGGCGAAAGGAGGAGAGCACAGAAGAACGGGAGAGGGGACGAGCCGAAATGAAGGAAGTGCCACTCACGGGTCGAAGACCTCCTCGTCTGCGTAGAGCGCGCGGGGCCGGTCCGTCCAGTGCTGGAGGACGATGAGGAACTTAGTGACCGCGAGGAGCTGGCCGGGGTCGCACGCGGGGAAGCAGAGGGCGGCGAGGAGGCCGAGGCGGGCGCCGGGGAGGTGGGCCTCCTCGTCGGCGTCGAGGAAGAGGGGCGTGGCGAGGGCCCACTTCTCTGCGCTAAGGGTGACGGAGTAGCAATGGGGGTTGCAGCGCAGCTCAAAGTGGCTGGGGCAGCAGAAGGCGGGGAAGTTTGGGATGCGGATGCTCCCCATCGTGGCAGGTCTCGTGTGGGTCGTCGTCGTCGCCGGAGTCGTGGGCGTGCGCGCCAGGACTGGCGGGTACGCGGAGTCGTACAGGGTGGGTGGAGGAGGGTGCTGGGGAGGCAGCGGCGGAAGGGTGGTGGTGGTACAAGGATGAGCGTTGGAAGGGTGGGCGTCGGGTCGGGTGTTTGACGAGATCCGCGGCTAGCCGTTGTGGGCCCGTGGTTCTTCGGCGGGCGCGCGACGGGCGCAGGAAAATTGGGCGTGACGGGGAAGCGGAGAAGCGGGGACGAGGCGCGGCAGGGCACGGGCGTCGGGCTCGCAGAGGGCGCGGGCGAGCGTAGGCCAAGCGTAGGCTAGTTGGTAGGCGGGGGGCGAGGAGGACAGAGCGGGGTTTCAAGGAGAGGGCGGGGGTCCATATCAGTCTCAGTGTGGCCTGTCCGCTCGCGAGGCTGCAGCTGCCCGTCCCCGCCGCCGCAGCCTCGCTGTCGGTGCGAAAGCACTCTTCCGGCCGTCCGGGTCTTCCGCCGCTCGCGTGTTCCGCGCGCTAGCCACACACCCATCTCCCCATCCAGACGCGCCCAAGTTCCCACCCCCAGACATACACAATAAGCTCATAAGCGCGACAAATCCGCCGCGGTGTTCTCAAACACTACGCCTGCCCGATATGCCCACTGCGTCCCGGACTTACCGCCCTCAAGTTCGAGATGCCGCGGCTCGTGACGCGCCTAGCCGAACGCGGACTCTTCTCTCGAACGTCCCCCGCGCACAGAACACAATAGCGAGCGCGTCCTAGCGCGTCTCGGGCCCGCCCGACAAGCCCCTCCATCGTGCATCCAATCTTTGTTGCAGTTCCTGATCATCTTCCCCCCAACCGAGATCACTCACCGACTCGACATTGTCGCCATGTCTCCGAGTGCTGCCGCACGGCCCGACACAACTCACTCCACTCCATCGCCAGCCTCGGGGGCCTCACAATAAGACACGAGGCCCGTAAACCTGTTCTTATGAGACGAATCGTGTGCGTACAAGCCGTGGCCCCTCCTTCTAACCCCATCGGCTCAGCAAAGACGTTCTCCCCGCCCAAAGGCCAGAGCGCGCGAAAGCGGCGATAGCGATGCAAGAACATACGACGCCGCGTACGAAGCAGGACAGCTTCGTCCGCGCGCCGCGGAGCGAGTCTCGTCTCGCGCACAAGTCGCCGCTCCGTGCGTGATTGCCGTCTCGTCCTACCGGCGCGTGCGCACGACTCGACGCTCTCGCGTCGGCGGTCTCTTGAACTTGCGGCCGCTGCGCCTAGGCAGTCGGAGCACTTTGTTCTTCGGCTCCTGAGCGAATTGTGTCTTGATCTGCAAGTTCCGACGGCTAGGGGGCAGAGTCAGGAAACCTATCCTGGCCGTATCCTTGTACTTTAGCTGATGGATATCTTTGATAACGCCGCTGAGAGATGGCTCATCACAGAGTATCTTGAAGCCGCTGCGCGGCCTGAGCGGCGCTGGTGCTCGGTGAAGGACCGTCCCCGACACTAATGAATCACGAGCCATTCAAAACACGGCTGAATTGGCGGCATAAGATGTCAATCCCGGTGCTTCTTCTATAGACATACAGAGGTCAGAGAACGCAGAAAGACAATCGACGGCGTCAACGCGGGGTAGACCACTTACAGCCCTCTCGGAGACAGTCCACGGAACCAGTCCGGCTTGAACCTTGCAATAGAGTGTGGTCGGAGAGTGATCTTCCATAGAGCGCACAGTATCTGCATGTTCGCACGAGCCGGAGTTCTAGTTGGTTAATTAAGAGGTCGAGGACGTTGGCCGACGGACACTTGAATGGAAGTGATCCGTATGGGGGCACACGTTTGATGTCTATAAGCAATGACATAACTGGGAGGGATGCCATCGTCATTCAGCTAGTAAGATGGAGTTAGGTCATAGAGGAGCTCACCTATTTGTCTCGACCTGGAGGGACATCAGGACTTGCCACACCAGCCTCAACACATGGTGGTCCAAGTTCAAAGCGGCGCTCCAGAATTAGCGCTTGTCAGTCACGCGGCGGCGGGATGTGCCTCATTTGGAGTGTGCGTCGGTCAGGCGCTAAATATCGTCGATTAAATCATACACCGCATACACGATACAACAAGGCAAACATTTAGTACATCATACAAGACACAGCGTGAACCAAGCAGCATGACACCACGTAGACGAGAAGCCGTGGTACAGCGAGAAGATAACTGCGCACAGGCTCGGCGAGGGATGGGCCTGCTGGAGTGACTTTATTGATGCCCGCGGGAATTGGAAGTATGGTTGAATGCTTACTTGAACCGTAGTTGAACATTACAACGAGGGTTGACCACACATCTCTTTCACCTCCCCGACCACCTCCCGGAACTTCTTCGCGCCCTCCTCCTCCAGGATGTCAAAAGCCCACCATTCCCGAGGGGCGGTATCCGTTACCACTTCCCGGTCGGGGGTGACGCTCCTAGGATCTATGCGTTTGGTGCCCCGATCGTACTTGTAGACGGCGATCTTGGAGCCAAACGCCGATACTCCGTACAGCACAGGGATCTTCATGTCGGGAGCAATATCGGCGAATCGCCGACGCAGCTGCTCGTCGGCCTCTTAACGCTTCGAGAAAAGGCGGGAGTCGGCAAGAGATTTTATTTGGACTACGAAGACAGGTGTCGCTTCGACGTATATGAGGATGAGGAGGACAGAGTCGACCGCCTCGCGTGATGTGATGGGAGGAAACTCGGGACGACTTCGAATGTTGTATCGACCGGAAACACGGTGTTGAGTAGACGATTCCAAGATCCGTAGAACGCCTCCCCGGATGTCACGCTTGTACTCTCCGCAATGAAGAAGGAGCGCATAATGATTTCGGGCCATGGGCCAGTATTTGTCGCGAGCTGCATGACAGGAGACCTATGATGGCACTGTCAGAATTAAAACAAACGGAGTAGAGCAAGAAACTTATTCTTCTGTTGTAAGGACTAGTGCGCGACGATAGTACGGTATACAGTATGGTGGTGGTAGGATAAACGCAAGGAGGGATGCGCTCAGGGACGTTTTGGGCAGGAGTCGGACCGTATCTCCGGTTCGCACTTGAACTTATCCCATGACCAGCGCTGGCGGACTCAGCCCACCGCCGGCTCACGGATCTCAATGTTCGTTCTTCTATACAGCCTACGTAGCGAACATCAACCAGCCGTCCTGAACGAACGGCCAACGTCCAACGCTCAGCCCTGAGCCAATTCACACCCCGGTGCCATGCTCCCCCGCCAAACCTCCCGCATTTTCCGCCCCGCTCTCTCTATCCTCCGACGGCGCGCATACGCGACTGAGGCCCCGCGCGAGCGTGTACGCATTGTCGAGGTTGGGCCCCGAGACGGCCTGCAGAACGAGAAGGCGGTCATCCCACCAAAGGTGAAGGCGGAGCTCATAAACCGCCTCACGGCGGCGGGCATGGACGTTATCGAGTCTGGCAGCTTTGTCAGTCCCAAGTGGGTCCCACAGGTGAGTACTTGAGTACTTGAGCGCGGGAGAGCTATGGCGTAGGCGGAGGAGAAGGTCTCTGTCGGGAGGGGAGCTGTCAGGACAAGAGCTGTGAGGAGAGGTTCTGTCAGGGGAAGCGAAGTTGTTAATGAGAGGACAGGACTAAAGTACGGACAGATGGCAGGCACAGCGGACGTACTCAAGACGATGGACCGGCGGAAAGGCATGCACTATCCAGTGCTTGTACCCAACGTCAAGGGACTGGAGATCCTCCTCGACCTGCTTGCTCAGCAGCCATCGTCGGAAGTGCCCTACACGGACGAGATTGCGGTCTTCACCGCTGCAACAGACGCGTTCTGTAAAGCGAACACGAACTGCACCGTCGCGGAATCGCTCGAGCGACTGGAGGTTGTCACGAAGCGTGCGAGGAAGGAGGGCCTTCGCGTTCGCGGGTGAGTGTTTTCCGCCTTACCCCGTTCCCGTACTCAATGCGCTTGCAGTTATGTGAGCGTTGTCATCGACTGCCCTTACTCCGGGCACGTCGACCCCGTCAGCGTGAAGGGCGTCACTCAAGCCTTGCTCGACATGGGCTGCTACGAAGTCAGTCTCGGCGACACGGTCGGCACCGGCAACCCCACCACCATCCGCAAGCTCCTCCACGCCGTACTCGAGGGCACTGGGATCCCCGCTTCTGTCCTTGCAGTATGGATCCCTTTCTCTTCGACTGTGCACGTCTCAACTGACTGGTCTTGCGAATACTTCTAGGGCCATTATCACGACACGTACGGCATGGGTGTCTCCAACATCCTCACGTCGCTCGAATACGGCCTACGCACCTTCGACTCCTCCGTCGGCGGCCTGGGCGGGTGCCCGTACTCGCCCGGGGCGACCGGGAACGTCGCGACTGAGGACGTTCTCTACGCGCTACGTGGGAGCCGGTTCGATGCACCAGGGAACGTTGAAGCCATCGCAGAGGTCGGCTCGTGGATCTCGAAGGTCATCGGGAAGCCGAACGCGAGCCGTGTCGGGCGGGCCCTGGAGGCGAAGCGGGAGCGGGAGAGGCTGGAGAAGGAGAGGGAAAGGGATGGGGGCTCGGCGGAGAGCATATCGGCGAAGCTGTAGTTCGACGACATCGCGTCCGTGTTGTGGGACATGCGGTTCATGAGTACACGTTCATTAGTCGTCTTGCTTTTCGTTTTGCTCATCCAAGCCCATCCGGCAACGAACGTTCGTGCAGATTTCTCCAACATTGGCCAGGAACAAGGACGATCTATCCGATTTTTTGTGCACGAGCCTTATTGGACAGCGTTTCAGATGTGGATGACCTTTAGGCAAAATTTTATCTATGGAACGCGCTTTTGTGAACGACAAAAGTTGGCTTTAAGAATGGGAACAAAGACCTGTGTGGCTCGCTCATAAAACAACTGAGCCTGATGTGTGCCACTCTTATTCCCTCGCACGTTGATTCTCACCACACACTCTCTATCTGGTTGCCGCGCAGGTCTCGGCGAGTTGAAGAGTGTACGCCGCATTCCGAAACCACAAGTCACAGTCGTACTCAACGTCCAATTACATCGTCTTGCCCGTACGACGTCCGGTTCTTGCCACAATCTAGATCTAAAGTTCACCGCAAGACAGCCCCCCCCCACCACCGTCGTTCAACTCAATATGTGGCCGTTCAACTGGGTCACCGAGCAACTCGCACCCCTCCTAGAAACCGCCAACCCGTTCAACTCCTCCCCCGCCGCACCCGCAACCCCTCCGGATCCCTCTGAACCCCCTAGACTCCGCGGACGCGCCGCAGCGCGCGCGAAGATGGAAGCGCTTCTCCCCGAGATCCGGCGGCGCGCGGCGACGGGAGACCCGGCGTGGCAGCAGTACCTACGCATGGTCGAGGACCTGCGGCGCCACTCGTACATGATGGAACTCTACCACTGGCAGGCGGCGAGGATGGATGAGGCTGAGAGGCTGCATCCGGTTCGGGAGGCGGGGCGGCAGGAGGAGAGGCGCTTGCGCGAGGCGGACTCGGAGGAGAGGGAGGAAGGGGAGGGTGCGTTGGAGCACGGACGTCGCGTGCGAGAGCGGGAAGAAGTACAAGAGGAGGAAGGCACACGGGAGACGAAGAGGCGGCGGCTGGAAGAGTCGCAGGGCCAGCAGCCAGAGGCGGCGCGGCGTAAGCCCAAAAACGCTAACAAGAGACGCGAGCAGGAGAAGAAGGAACGCAAGGCCGCTCGTCAGCTCATGGCCCTGCCTAGAAGGGCACGTAGGATACGACAGGAAGCGACTATAGAGGTATGTGAGGAAGATCAAGACGGTGCGGTCCATGCGGAGTCTTCCTGCCACCTGGAGAGGCAAGATGCTTGCGTGTGGCAGTCCAGCCGTACGTCTGTCGCCTCCTGCCCATCAGGCGCCGCTGCAGCCCTCGTCGCGCAGTCCTACGAACACAAGTGGCACTCCCTCCAATCCTCGACCACCGACCCTGCTGGAGGCGCGCAGTGCCGCTACGCCGAGTTCCCGTTCCCGGTCTTCTTCCCGCCACACGTCGTCCCCACACCTGCCGACATCACATACGCGCGTGTGCGTACGTTCGTTCTCAGCCCGGACCGCGAGGACGCGCGAGAGCAGTCGCCGTGGGCGCGTATCGTTGCGGAGCTCCAGCGTTGGCACCCGGATAGGTTCATGGAGGACGTCTTGCCGAAGGTTGTCCCCGCAGACCGAGCGATGGTGGAGAGGGCGATGAGGGTGGTCGTGCTTTGCTTGAACGAGATGAAGAAGGATCCTGAAATCACTGAGCCGTAAGGTTTCTAGGACGAAGTGACAAACCCCCGTATTTACTAGCACCCAGTAGTATCAGCGTAGCGTTCTGCGGTGATCACACTACGACCCGGATATTTACCATTTGTCTTTGATATGAGTCTTCGACCGACGCTTGAGGGGACACGCGTACTGTACTCGCTTTCACCGAACTATGCTATCACCGATATGTCTCCGTTACTAATTCCGGACAACGCTACACTAACTGTTTGACCATTATTTATCCAAATCGACGTTCTCCGACCATGGCACAGAGAACTCAGCCTCTGCCTTCAGGCGTTCCACCTTCGCCTGCGCCATTCCAATTACATCCTTCCCGAGAACGAGACGGACAGGAGGTGACGGGTGCGACGACAAGCGGTAGAGCGCTTCAGCCGCCTTCGCCGGGTCCCCACGAACGTTGTACGCTGAGTCCATCTCGTCCGTCAGGCTAGCGAGAATCGCCTTCCGAGACCGCACGGAAGGCAGGTCTGGCTTGCCGGAGTATGCGGGGTGTATAGGCATCTTCACCATGCCAGTCGCGACCGCACTTGTGCGGAACGCTCCAAGTGTAATGATCGTCATCTGTAGAAGAAGCAACGACGGATCAGCGGTCGATGTACCCAGCCGTCAGCATCTATGCTACCCACGTGGATGTTCCACTTCGGATCGAGCTCGCTAGCGAACGACTCCGTCAGACCTTCGATAGCTGTGGGAAAGGCAATAGACATTTGAGACGTTAGCGACTCTCTTCGACAAGGAGTAGTTTTAGTATTGACCATGCTTGCTCGCACAGTAAAATCCGCAGGCCGGATAGCCCCCAAGGGCCACCCCAGAAGTGATTTGAATAATCCGGCCGCCCGCGCCAGGGGGGTTCACCTCGCGCATGAACCGGACCGCCTCCTGCAAGACGTGCGTTGCGCCCCAGAAGTTGACCTCGAACATGTTGCGTGCGGGGTCGTCCGGGGTGCCCTCTACTTCGCCGAGGACGGACACGCCTGCGTTGCTCACCACGACATCAACGCGCCCGAATTGCTCCGCGGCGGTCGTAAACGCGCCTGCGATGTCGGACTGCACCGTGACGTCGACAGCAACGGTGACCAGGCGGTCGGGGCCGTATTGTGAGGCAAGCGAGGCGAGTGTAGAGGGCTTGCGGAGAGTAGCGACGACGATGTCACCGCTGTCCAATACACAGCGCGTCATCTCTAGGCCAAGGCCCGTGGAAGAGCCAGTAACTGCGTCGTAAGATGCAAACGGTCAGTAAGTCTGGACGCTGTAGAGTGCAAGCGACCTCACTGAGCCAAACACGAGGGCTAGTAGACATCGTAGACGATATGTAGTCGAGTTCTGACAAGATCTTGTTCGTGCACGAGTGTGCTGTACGTCTTCAAGTTCCACAGCAACGGCCGTATTTATACTCTGGTTAACTGTACTCACCGCAAGCGTTTTGAGCAACAGGAGTCAGGCAGAAGTGCATGCCTTCCGTCCGAAGCCGGCAACTAACTAGACCAGATTTGCAAAACGCACTGGACGAAAGAGGCAACACTTGCCATTCTAACCACAACACCGCCCGACATCTTCTCTTTAAGCGTCGCATACGCGAAAGACATCACGAAGTTGGTTCTCGGGCGGGTCCCTGCCCGCATGATTACGTTGTCACTCGCTTCGTGAAGGTCGGCGTAGTATGCCTTTCGGTGCCGCAGGAGGTCCTACAGTCAATTCTGGATGATGAGGCAACTGCTGTTAGGTGAAATAGAAGGATGAGTCATATACCGCTCGGAATAAGAGAAGTGCTTACCCATAAGTTGGTCTGCGGTCTTGAACCACAGAAGCGAACGCCAACCTAGTTGTGATGAAATACGGACCATCTATGTTTGCACCCGCAGCATCTTCGCACCTATTTCAATGGGGATGCGCGTCTGCCGAATATGTCTCTCCTGCGGACAAGGCGCATATCAATAGTGAGGCCAGAGGGCTTGGTAATCCGCCGGTATAGCATTCATACATGTAGATGTTGTCGTAGGTTCGTAGGTACGTAGGTGAGACGCAAGGGGTAGACGTGGGACGCGGAGGGACGGGGACGTAACAGCATGATATGCAAAAAAGCGCGCGCGTTCCGCACAACAAAAGCCATCGCCATCGCCAGCGGAGGGAGAGCCGGAAAGGAGGAAAGATTGTGTGACACGCGCCGATGGTCTAGCTACCCAGGAGAAACCGGCCGAACCATAGTCGCAGCGAGAGGGATGGCAGTGGACGTCATCATAAAGGCGACAGCGGGAAGAAGGCGGCGGAAGGCGTAGAGTATGCGAGCATATGGCGTGCCAGAGGAAGGCATAATAGCGAACACGGATATGTACTGCGATGCAATTAGTCGGGAAGCCGAGATGAGCGAGACCGAGAACACACAACATGAAAGGATCATGACAGGAGGAAGCGCGGGGAGCGAAAAAAGCGTCCGTGTGGGGTGAAGCCATTGTCATAACTTCAACTCCGTGAGTACGCGCCGTGCCAGCATGTGGTACTGCCAGCCATCCCCACCCAGGCGCCGGAACTGTATCCCATGCAATGGCAGCCATGGGACCTATCAAAGAAGACGAAGTTAGGGGCAGGGCTCACGCTGTCAGACAGGAAGAACGTACCTTCACGACATTGATCTCGAACCGCACAGCGAGGGCACTCGCACCGATCGTTTCAAAGACGTCAGGACCAACCTCTCCGGTCGGGAGTGGTGATGCGGGTGCTAGGAGCGGACTTGCGGGAGTCATCATCTCCTTGGGTATAGGTGGCAAGTTCTTGCCTTTCGTGGACGGCGACGCCGAACGAGGTACATCTTCGGTAGCCGCCAGGTTCTCCAAAGTACCTGATCGAGCCGCCTCGACGGTGGCTGTATGTGCATTGGAGGAGACATGGAAGAACGAGGACGACGCGCTGCTCGCGGTCGTACTGAGCGTCGTGGCCCCTGACGGACGGCTCGGAAGCTCCTTGTCCTTCGACTGGTCCCTATTCCGCATGCCAAACGACCGCTTTGACGCCTTCTTCGTAATCGTACGCTGCCTGTCATCATGCGAACTCGTGGAGGGGCGCTTGTAATGGGCAGCAGGCGGCTGGATTGATGAGACGTCGATCGAAGGCATGTGGATACACTCGAAGCCAGTCTTCGTCTCCCGGTATTGCACCTGCATCCTGTCGAGCACGCGCTTGATGTCCGTCTTGATGGCTTGCGGCGGTTTTGTCGACGTCGTCGCGACACTTGGATGATAGAGTCAGATCAAGCAGTCCTCAAAATATACCATGTCAAATGGTTCACCTGAACAAGCCCTTGAGGTACACAGGCTTGAAGTCCTTGTCTTCACCGGCGATATCTTCATCCCTTGGCACATCCTCGCCCGTGCCATTCTGCTGCGCGGACGCCTCCGCCTCTTGGTGTTCCTGGTTCTCGTCTTCCTCATCCGTGCGACCAAACAAGCGTTCACCGAGTGGTTTGGGGGCGTATGACTGAGAGGTCGACGGTCTCCTGTGACGCCCGATGGTTCCGCCGACACCGGACAGCAGCGCCGCGCCAGTGCTGCTCCGCCGCTCGTGGCGCAACGACCTACCCGACGGATCGAGGATGGTCGCGGCACGGCGGTGGACAGAACCTACGGGCTGGCTCTGGCTCTCGGTGATCGTCGCTGCTCCCTCCGCCGAGGGCGCGTTCTCGTCCGCGGCAGGCGGCTGTGGTGTGCCGTTCTTCTGCGCATCCTTCTCCGCGGGCTCCTTGTCCTTCTCGCGCGTCTCGTCCGCGGACGGGCGGGGCGAGAAGTTAGTGAGGATACTCCCGCGCTTGGCAGGCGTGGCGAGCCTTCGAGAGTCGTCCGCGCGCCCGCCACCGAGGATGCTCCCGAACTTGCGCACGAGCGTAGCGCCCGCGGAGAGCACGAGGGGCGTGCGCGGCTCCTCCTCGCTCTCCCGCCCGTTCTGCTGCTCGTCCTTCTCCCGCGGCGCCTCCATCTTCTCCGCGAACGTCGTCATCTCGGGGCCCGCCGTGCGCGGCAGCTCGTCCCGGCGCGGACGGAGCGTGCCGTGCTCGCCGACCTCCTCCGCCCCGCCGAGCCCGAACATCCCGTGCCAGCCGCGCACGCTTGGCCGCTGGCTGAGACTGTGACTTCTCCGGTGCGCCATGTTCGCGGGCTCGCGCGGCATCGACATTGACATGGACAGACGCGCGGGAGTTGCCGACACTGCCTTGGGCATCGCGGGTGATTGTGGGCCCTTTGCGGTCGGTGGCGGGGAAAGGGCAGCATCACGGGCGCGCGGTTGAGGGAAGGACGACGCTGTGGGCGAGGGCGTCGCAGGGGTGACGTCGTACGAGAGACCAGAATAGTGCGACGTTTCGGGAGCAGGGAGACGTGGGAGCGGCATGCTATAGTCCGGCTTGCCTGGCACGGCAGTATCCCGCTTGCGCACAGATGGTTGCGACAGCTGCTTAGCGGATGCAGGAGGTGGCGCCGGGACGTCGACCGCGGAGGCATCGGGACGAGCGCTCGAATCCAGGGACAGCTGCGAGCTTGCGAAATGGCCCGGGCCGTAGACCTTTTCCCGCTCCATCTTCTCGCGCACCAAGAAATAAATAGAGATGAGAGGGTGGAAGCCATACGTGGGGTCCGCTGGTTCACGTTGAGATTCAAGGAGCGACGAGTTGGAGAGATGAGACTGCGAGCTGGGAGGGGACTGAGCGAGGGGCGTGCTCGGTGGGGAGGATGAGGGGGAGAACAGCTTGCGGCGGTAGAAGTCGAACCCTGAGAACCGCTTCGACTTCTTAGACGGGGACTGGTCGACCTTCGTGGTTGTCGTCGAGAAGCTGCCGTCGTGCGAGATCGCCAGGGACGAGTTGGAGAACGACTCGCCCCAGCGAACGTGGCCATTGCGTCCATTCGACATCCGTTTCCGTTCCCAGTGCTGTACGGCCCGATAGTACGCGTCGGACTCAAGCACCTCGATGAGTCTGTGCTCGATCTCCTCTTCCGTCCCAAACTCGAATCCCTTCATGCCCTTGATGACGTTGCGGTCTAGCTCATCGGCGCGGAGCGGCTCACGATGGACGAGATGGGAATCCGGAGCTCCGCGGTACCCACGCGTCATCCACGGGTGATTCATTACCTCCGAAAGCGGGGCACGAGCGGAGGGATTGGTAACCAGCATGCGGGTGAGCAGATGCTTGCATTCTACCCGGCGATGAGCAAGCGGATATCCACCTTATAACCGCAGCACGCACCTGCACTCAACCAGACCGGGTACTCCACGAGCCCGCGCTTGATTTTCGCATGGAGGGCGGGCATACTCTGGTCGTCGAACGGCACCTTCCCGCACACCAGCACATACAGCACCACTCCAAAACTCCAGACATCGACCTCGGGCCCGGTGTAAACCTTTGCGTTGAGGAGTTCCGGAGCAGCGAAGTAGAGTGAACCGCAGAACGTGGAGAGATGGTCCAAGGGGTTGTACAAATTAGAGAGACCGAAGTCGATAATCTTGATGTTCCCCGAGTGCGAGATAAGGATGTTCTCGATCTTCAGGTCTGAGGGCCAGCTCCGTCACTCTCCGCCCCGCCGCAGCTAGCCCAAACTCCACCCAAAAAAGGACACATACCTCGATGCACCACGTTATTCTTGTGACAGTAATCGAGCGCGCTACCGATTTGTCGAGCGAACTTGCGGGCGACGCGTTCCCGTAGGCGACCATGGCTGATGATGTAGTCGAGCATCTGGCCTCCGCTGACGTACTCGAAGACCATGTAATAGTGGTGCTGGTGGACGATCATCTCCCGCATACCGCAGATGTACGGGTGGTGGAGGAGCATGGATAACGCCGCCTCGCGGAGAGTGCGGATCTCCTTAGAGGCGTCCTTGGATGCCTGCTTGGCGGCCGCTTCAGAGGTGGGCGCACCGGCGGAGGGATTCGGGGCTACGCGGGGCAAGATCTTGACGGCCAGCTGCGGAACGAAGAAGCCTCGTCATCCATCTGAACACGCAGAAGAACCAGAGGGGGCATAGAACAAGAAAAGACGGCAATACGTCTCCACGAATGAAGAATAAGAGCGGCTACACGTGGGGAAGTGCATGCAGGAGGAAGGGGGACACGACAAGAACGTGCAAAAACACTGAAAAAGCGACACGATATAGATAGCAGATACGACTGAGGGTTGACGTGCACAGTGATCGTATAAGCGCGAGGGTGGGGTAAGGGGTGTTTGCGGGGAACGCTGGGGAGGAAGACAGGAGCACCAACACCTCCTCGTCGCACATCACGAGCGACAACGACAAAACAAACGGAGTAGAAGGATAAAACAAAGGAAGGCCTGGGAGTGGACGCACCTTTTCGCCCGTGATGTTGTGGAGCGCAAGCTTCACCTTGCCCATGCTGCCCGCGCCGAGAGTCTTGCTAAGGGTGTAGTCGCCGAGAATGCGCGAACCGCTGCGCGACTTGCCCGTCGTCGAGCCCTCGCGGCCGTGACGGCCGTCGTCGCCGCGCCCGTCCCGGTCGGCGCCGTTCGCGGGCGGGGCGTACGCTTGAGGTGGCATCGACACCGGGCGCGGCCGCTGGCTGCTCGACCCAGGGCGGGCCGTCGCGTGCCTTTCCGTACGCTCCGAGCGGTCCATCTTCTTCTCGTCTGCAGGCTTTGTAGGTGTGGGTGCGGCAGAGGTGGAGGGTATAAGGGGAGGGGGCGTGGGGGCGTGAGGGGGCTTCTGCGTAATGGGCACGTCGTACTCGGGGCCAGCGACCAAGCCCCCGTGGGTGGGTGTAGGGATGCCTTCTTCTGCCGGCTGCTGGGAGAGACCGGTGGGATATGTGTCCATAGACCCGCAGAGGCGGCCGAGAACGACGAGTTGGACGACGCTGGGGATGAGTGGTGGAGGTTGATGGCGGAGGAGTTGAGAGCCCGTGCGCACTCGGCGCTCACAGCCCCAGGGCACGCTCGTCATCATTTACGAGAAATAATAGCAAGACGTAGTTTGTAGTCAATGAATCACACATCTGCCTATCAGAAACACACGACAGGACACAAAAACAAAACATAAGATAGGTTCCTTGATGATTAACGGGCGAGAACGATGCGCTCATTAATATTTGTACGATCGACTCAACAAGGCAAAAGCAAAGTAACGATAGCGATAAGAAGGTCATTAGTATCGGATTCAATAGGTATACAAGCGGAAGTAATATGATTGGCTACAAGCCAAGGACACCTAGTTATTGCTGGGTTGGACTTGAGTTGTGTGTGCAGAGACCTCGCCTTCCCGGAACTTGCTATGTTTGAGTTGTTTGCACTGAACCAGGTAACCTACACGACAGCGGATCCAGAAAGACATTGACCAGAGCCTGAAATAAATAGTACACGCAACGAACGAGAATCCATGGAAGACAGAACGAAATATCTAAGAACTCTTCTCCTCTTTCGATGGTAGCCACTTTACCGGATGTTTCCTATACATAGGCCAAGGCGGAATGACAACCTACACAGACAGAGTGCAAGCATAAGTTAAACGTCCACACGTCCATTCCACAGCAAGTGCCGCAGGCAGCACGACACGCCAGCTACAGAGACCGAGGTCGCCCTTTGCCAACAGAGCATCGCGAGCAGCTCCACTCTTGACATTTCCCCTTGACAACAGAATCAGGCCACTCACCGCAGACAGCGCTACCACAAACGCCGCGAACACGCCGAACAGGACCTGCTGGGACTGTAGCGCGAACCCCGCTACGAACGACACAACCTACCACCGCGTCAGCTTCACTGCAAGGGGGAGGCGGCAGGATACTCACACTCGCGACTATCAGTGTGTTCCTCGCGATCTTCTCGACGAGTTTTTGGCCCTCGAAGTCCTGAATGCAATGTTGAAGTGAGCACAGTTGCATCAATGTAGGAAACACCAGAGGGAGTACATACGATCTTTCCCTCAAAGTATTGCTGCAGGATGTCGCTCATCGTGGGGCTCTCGGGACCGCGTAATTGCGAGGTGGTGGGTACAGGAGACGTAGACTTTGGACCGCGAACGCTGGCGGAATTGAGCCCGGCTTGACGTGTTCGCGGGGGAGGGCGCTACCATGGTCACGTGGACGCTATGATGTCAACGACTTCGCCGTCGCCGCCTGCCACACTGCTCCCGTTCTCTTAGTTTTGCTCAGTACTCACCCTTCCTACCAAAGCTTGAGGCGCTCATTGCTCGCTCTATCTCCACGTCGCCATACGGACGTCTCGTTTTGCTCAGGCATATCACTTACGCAACTCCGGAGCTCAAGAGCGCCGCGTGGCACGGATTGGGCACGGAACTCGAATTCAAAGCATTCTTCGGGCCCTCTGCGTCTGCTACTACGGGCTTTCCAACTTCCAACGCAGACCTTTGTTGACTCTCTATCCGGGATTATAAACACATTACAACGCGGACCGCTCATAGAAGGCCCGGACGGCGTGGAGTCAATGCGGTGGATCCGGAGAAGGAGAAGCCTCTGCCCTCGTCCAACACAGCAGATGCTCGGGGTATACTGCTAGCTGGCAGAACGCCCGCGCACGAGTCCAAACGGTACGCCTCCATTACATACGTCCATTCAGAGACACGAGGCTCAGCACGGCACACGCCCAACGTCTCCGCCGCCGTCGCCACACTCTACAGTCTGACATATCCACAAACGGGGCCCGGGGCGCGACCGACGTGGTGCATGGTGTCCAGTGAACGCCGGATTCTCCGAGACAGCCTCACCATCTCTCGAATGGCGAAAGCCGTCCTATCTCCATCGTCGGCACACACACACTTGCGCACAACGCGAGCCGGTAGCGACCCAGCCTATCCCGGGCCTGCATATACATACATACGTCATCGCAGCGGCGCCGGGATAACCACCACCGGCTGGCACGGGGTGCCCTTGTTCGGAGCTGGTCGCGGCGTGCATTTCGCCAGCCGCGCGGACACACCTACACACATGGAGGGCCCGGAGACTGCCTGGAGTGCGGCGTGCACTTTCACGACTCGGATCCACGGGGCACCGGCAACTTCACGAACGGTCACGATTCCACGGCGACTTCTACGGAGAGCGGGGAAGATATGGGGCCCCGGTCGACGTCCTCATCAAGAAGTTTGAAGTTCGAACTCATACATACGAGCTCCCCGTCGAGCCTCGGCGCCGGTCCAGTGGTTCTCGGTCTAGACTCTGGGTCTCTCCCACCCGAGTAGGTATCGTCGGATATCACGCTGCGTCCCCCGGTGTACATATGTACACCACCTGTCCCTCCTCCGTCCACCCGCATCGCGCAACATGCCGTATGTATGCGTCTCCGGCGATATACCATCCCCGGGAGTGCGTCCTGGGAAGCCCGGCTCGACCACGCGCACGTGTGAGCGAGCCTGAGTGTTTGACATTTGTGGTACGTCGAGCGTTCAGGTTTTCCGAGACAAGCCTTCTGTGTTCCTTCCTACGTGTGTAAGTATTGCGCCGCGTGGCACTGAAAGTGCCTCACGTTAGACCTAACGACGTCCGTTTCCAGGAACGAACGCCATTACACGGACGGAGCCGACGGAGGTCTTGTGCATAGCACTCCAATTCGCAGACACTTCAAGCCTCGGCCCCTCACGAGTCACCGACGGACGACAGAGAGCCTGGAAGCTCGCGGAGTCGAAACACTCGGAGGCACGTCCGCGATCAAGTTTTGTGCGGATCTGACATGTCGACGTTAAAGTATGTATGTGGGTTGCCATGGGCACCCACTGACAGCTACTGCGCTTGCTTTCTTTGCGAGTCCCTCGGTTTAATTTTGGGGGTGAGTAGTACTACACGGCCAGCTGCGCATTTAGACTGGAGCGCGGGTGGACAATTTGGGGAGGGGGACAAATGGATGATTGGGGCGCAGGGTCAACCTGGCCCAACTCTGGTCTATATCACCGAATTTGCGTCTCGTTTGGACCTGAGGGCGAGCCCCAGTACAAGTTACCCGGGGGCCAGCCTCAGCATGAACTCACGTTGGGCGCTCTACGACCGAAGGGGGCCGAAAGCTCACGTGAGATGGCGCAACAGGCTCTTATTCCCACGGTTGGTTTTTTGGTTGGACTTCACTCGACGCCTGCGGCGTGTCTCTTGTGTTCCTTCCCCCACCATCTTGGCTTGCCGCTTGAGGCCTGCGTACCCAGCACGCAGGCTTATCAGCGAATATTCTATCGCTGACTGATTATTGAGCTCTTTTCGTAGGTTTACTATATCCGCCCCCGTTTTGCGGAGCTACCGCGGCCGACGACAACA